>JAQGAP010000568.1:0-31606 GCA_034697805.1 Orchesella bifasciata
CTAATGAATGTGGAGTAGGGAAATAGAAACAGCATGACATTCTGACACGTCTAAATTATCCAGAAAACTAAAGTGAGCGTATCACAAACATCTTGTTCGGTTTCGGTTCTTTGAAAAGTCAAACTCTTCTCATTTGTCGTGGTGTCAAAATCCAAGGAGAGCTTAGCTATTTTTAGGGAAAAAAGTTCAACAAAGTTTTGTTGAGCAGGTGGATTACTCATTTATAAAGATTACGGGGTCAAAGCCAAAGAGAAAAATCTAAAACATGTTGCGTAACGCACCCATTTCATTCAAATGTCTTGTTGGGAAGATTTAAACCAGAAGAATTATTTCTTATGCATATATTTCAACATTTTTATGCATTTACAGACAATTTGAATTTGCTCGTGTCTTCAACAAACAGCAGTCCTCATTCCCATCACCCTACCCATCTTCCTCACTCCTCATCTCCTGTTCACCACCATTTAAGTTCCTCTTCATCCTCCTCTCAAGCTCATCACCACCTCTCCAACCTGGGAAGCAGTTTGATCCCCACTACCACGAATCCTGGGGCTCCCTCTCCAACCGGAAGTAGTAGCCCTGGTCCACCAACCGGAAACAATTTGAAGGATGAGCCAGCTCTCTCTGCTGGTGAGGAGATTGATGAAAAGAACAATAAAAACAAGAAACGTCAACGACGACAAAGGACCCACTTCACGAGTCAGCAGTTGCAAGAGTTGGAAGCCACTTTTGCTCGGAATCGCTACCCCGACATGAGCACAAGAGAGGAGATAGCAATGTGGACTAATTTGACGGAGGCGAGAGTGAGGGTGAGTTGGATATCCCGTGGGAATCTGAGAAAAATAAATTATTTTGTGTGTGTTCCTCTCATTTTGTCATCAACTACTTAAACATTCCCTTTGAGAGGAGAACAAGGTCTCTCTAGAGACTTTCCACTCGAATTAGTTTCAGTGGCTGAGGGCTAATTAGGTTGAACGAACCCTTTTAATTCTCATTTTCCCCCAAAACGGGAATTTTCTCGAGAAAAAGCTGAAAAACTTCGGATTCTCAAATCGCCCCAATTTTCATATTTTCTGTTCTCCCTTACTTCATGCAGGTCTGGTTTAAGAACCGTCGGGCAAAATGGAGAAAACGGGAAAGAAACGCGATGAACGCTGCAGCGGCTGCTGCCGCAGCAGCCAACCTGGCGTCTGTCGATTTCAAAAGCACAATTAGCATGGCAGCTCATCACCACCACGCAGCAGCGGCTGCTGGAATCCATCACCAGATTCAGAACCCATTCAATATGTATGATGATGTGTACCCCTATAACTATAACAATTGGAACAAAACAACCGCTGGAATTGGGCAGAAGGGGAGTGCTAACAGTTCTGGCTTTTTGACGGGACATTGGGCAGCCGCTGCAGCGACTAATGCTGCTGCCAGCACCGCTTTGAACTGCTTCAATTCGACATTGGCAGCGGCTGCGACGATCCCCACGGGGTATAATAATAGCAACAATAATACCACTCCAAATTATTATGGGTAAGGGAAAATGAAAACTTTTCAATACTAAATTTTTTAGACATCTTCATTAGAACCCTTATGATTTTGTATTGCGTTTCTTGTTTTAGTGATATGTTTTGAGTAAATGTGGGTGGGATGATGAAGACTTCTTGTTTAGGTTTGATTTGGTGGCCAAAAGCCCTCGAGTTCCTTGGTCAAGTGAAACCTCCTCATCAGTTTCAGCAATGTCGAGTGGATGTGCCTCTTCCACTCCCACTACAACAGCTTCCGCATCCTCCTCCGCTTCTTCTGGCTGGCCAGACACGAACTGATTGTAAAAATGTGTAGGTTAAGGTGATTTTTGCATTAAAAATTATAACAACATCTTCATTCATACTTCCTTTCCTTTCTGTGTCGTACCAAAGAAAAAGAAACTCGTCCGTTAAACAATAACCTACATCTACTACTACTGATCTATACAAGTTGTATAATATTATGTAACATTTTCCATAAATCCTCATCATTTCTCCATTCTCCTCAACTTGGCTTGGGCTTGAGCTCACTTTCTTCTTTCGGGAAAGGAAAGTAGATGAGTTGAGCTGAGAGCTGAGCAAGTGGCTAAACCAAAGAGTATTCTGTTTTATCTGTAAAAATAAGACTATCTGTACAGCATCAGCTATGTAGCTATGAAAATGGAGCACATATTTGTACTTAACTATAATGTTTGTCAGTTGTGTGATCTACTTTATCTTATCTGGTTGCTTCTTGTCCTTAAAAAACCGCTGTGAAAAGTTTTGTTCAGAGTGAGACCAACAATAATGCTTATATTTGTATAAGAAACACATACTTTTGGTCTGAAGAGTTGGTAATATGTCTGTAAAGCTGTAATATTCGTACTGTTGAATCATTTTTAAGCAGTTTTATGCACATATTTGTATATATATAATATATTTAGATAGATATTATGTAGATCCATCTGTTATTGTCTGTATTTACATTTAGTGATTCTCGTTTTGTAAACTGATGATGATGAAGATATGATAATACGATGGAGCTAACAATCTCATTCAAGATGAATAACCAATTAAACTTTTACAATGGAGCCAGTTTATTTTGAAAGAGTGAAGATGAGAGTTGAGATTGTCAACCGTACTAGGCTAAAATAGTTGATAAGGTTGAAGCTACATACTTCCGTTGTAGGTTATATGGTTATATGCAATGCCTAAATACTTATACCTGTGTATAATTAATAGTCAGTGTCAATGTATTTACATGAATGGAAATAGCACGGTTTGGTAGGTTTGCCAAGGGAAGAAAGAAGCACAAGCATTGGATACTCAACTGTATTGATAAATCATATACTTTATATTACGTTACACTCATCAGCATAATAAAATACTTTACAAACAATGCATACCTTTGTGTATTCTACAAGAAACAAAGTATAACAAAAAGTACTGCTGTTTTTCAAAAAATAATGATTATTAATAAATAAAATCACTTGAGTTTGTGCCAATAGCCAAATCTCTGCAATTCAAATACATACATACAGGCAGTGAAGCATTATGTCTAATATATACATACATGTTTGCAGCATAAAATGTATTTGTCACAAATACGGATACGGACATATCAATGTCATCCAACGGAATCGGTTCCAAGAGAGCAAATAACAAGTCCATTCCAACCAGAACCGGATCCACTTTCAATCGGCTATCTTTTCCAGAATCTCTGCAGAGTAAAAGTACGCAATACTCCAAAGAAAAGTACATACATGCATAAAATCAATTCAAATAATATCGCACATCGCCAAAGAAAATGTCACAAAGAGCATTATATCTCTTTCTCTAGCCAAGTATAATGTACTTACGCACACACACAAGGCTTATATGACTTCCAAAGCGAAGCCAAGGTCACTTTTCTCTTTTATGCATATTCATATACAACGCATCACCCAACATTCTATAGCTATGCGCTGGTGCTGATATTGCACGTAAGTACTATTCAAGCTGTCTGGACTGAACAGCAGAAGCAGAGCTTACGTGTGAATAGGTGGTTTGCTTCCTATTCCTTTCATGTCTGTTCCATACTCTTCTGCTCGTACGTGTACCTCTTGCTCGCTCACTTAAGTTCTTCAGATATTATCTTGTGTATAACATGATGGTTATGTAATGGTATATGAATGCATATGGTTAAGAATAAAAATATTGGATGTGATGTGACTTGGACTGCTCTGCTCTTCCACTTGCTACTTTCATTCATGTGAGCAACTTTTCTCATTTCCTTTCTTACAAAAAAGTCTCAATGAATGAAACAACTTTCTCTAGCCTTACTAGTTCGCTAACAATTACATAGTCTTCTAGTTTCCCTTTGAGTTGAAGAAGAGTAAAAAGACCAAGTACATTAAAGGTTTACTTTAGAATTAGACCAACAAAATGGAGCGACAGGGAAACTCTTTAAGTAGTTGGTAGTGGGGTTAGGTGGAACAAGATAAGCTTGTAGAATTCGTAGTAGTTTTTTCTAAGGAGAAAGCTGGATAACCCGGTGGGAGAGCAGGCCCGTAGTAATTGTGATAGTAGGCCGATGGGACAAGCGGCTTCGACGAGCGGAAGTCTGGAAAGAAGGCGAAGCAGTGGGGGTGGCAGTGTGGGAAGCTTTGTGGATGCTAATTGGGACAGTTTTCTTCATGAGCAGATAAGAAAGCACTCGCAAACGCTGAGGCAGTTGACGCTGTTGACTTATGATGATCTCTTGGACAAGATTTGCCAGTTGAATGCAATGTAAGCTAAAGATGAAATCCATACTTTATATCATTTGTGAGTTTAAGAGAAGTTAATGAGAATGTTTGTCGTTTGTTTAGCTCGAGTAAATATGTGGACTGCAAGGGAAAGCAGCTACTCTTCGAGGTGAAGCCTGGTTCCGCCGGCAACGTGCTGTGGAAGGGAACTGTCCGAATTAAAGTCATGAAGATTGATCCGGAAAAGTCCAGCGTGGTGGAAAAGACGAGAGAGTTAAATCTCAAACAGTTTTTGCAGCTTTACAACACGCTTGAAATGATGATGATGGATTCAAATAGTGGGGGAGGAAGTCAAAACGGGACGCCAAAAAAGCTGCCTAAATCCGTCGACTCAGAACTTCCTGATGAAGATGTTGATGTGAAGCAGCTACTATTTTCGGATTCCAAGAAGTTAGAAGAAGAAGAAGGTGATGGAAAGCCGTTAAAGGAAGAATGTGGTGGTGCTATCGGAGGAGTGAAAGCCTCAGTAGGGAAACCTAGTCGACTCATTCCGCCCATTATGGATACCTCGATTATTTTGGACAATTTGGATAGCAAGTTTGGGGAGGAGTGTTGTATTTGTATGGAAAATAGACCTGAAGTGAGCCTTCCGTGTGCGCATAGCTATTGCCTCCCCTGCATTGAGCAGTGGTAAGAATAATAATTCCTTTACAACTTGATCCTTATGTTCCAAATGTACTTATTTCTACTTTCTTTAAAAGGAACGTGGATCACAAGACGTGTCCTATTTGTCGTGAAAAACTGGAAACAACCGATGACACATGGGTCCTCGAAGAACGACCTGATGCTGAGCAAGTAGACCAAGAAATTCAAAAGTCGTTGTTTGACCTCATTTGATTTCCTCCCCTAGCGTCGTTTTCGTTACTGCTACCATAATTTTAACGAAATTATTATAACTTGATTATTGACTGATGTGAGTGTATTCTAACATGACGCTAGCTAGTTAGTATTAGAGTTGTATTATTGTATGTATATGTTCGCTTCGCAAGATTTATGTATAAAGCGTCATTTCAAAGTGTTCATGATTGACAATGACCTACAACAAACGGATATTGACATGATATTCAGTGTTCCTACAGCTCCATCCTGAGCTCGTTTATGTTAACCTATTTTTGTATTTTATTTTTAAGTATGAATGTAGTAGATTTCTTTCTTCTT
Organism: Orchesella bifasciata; assembly: GCA_034697805.1. Taxonomy (NCBI): domain Eukaryota; kingdom Metazoa; phylum Arthropoda; class Collembola; order Entomobryomorpha; family Orchesellidae; genus Orchesella; species Orchesella bifasciata. The sequence goes on from JAQGAP010000568.1 coordinate 5,441, forward strand.
TGCTAGTACGTAGAACAAGCCTCAAACACAATAATTATTCACACTGGCAATCCAGAGCAGAACAATAATAATTATTCCTAGACAAAAAACATTTTCCTTTTGTACTACCTTGTTATGAAATAGATGCTATTCAAGTTAACTTTTGTCCTTTCCAAGTCCAACAAAATGAAACTCAACTCAACTTTACTACTGTACTAGTTACTAATCTAATCAATGCAAGCAACGCAAATGCAACACAATCTAGGTCTGATGGACGATCTTTAAAACTGGAACGGATAAGAATGAAATATGGAGTTTGGAAGAGGTACCACTGTTACTGCAACTGCACTACACACCACAACACACTTCTAAGGCCAAACAAGAGCTACAAGAAGATATTTCTACAACCAAAACCAAACTAGTAAATACGTAAAAACCATAAATTCGCAGTTTCGCATGCCTAATGTATATTGTAAGTGTAAATCTACCACTACTACTTGACTACTGACTACACAACTGAAATGACTAACTACAAACTATGCCCATATAAAATATTTACATGTTGTTATCTCATCGGATCTGTAGAGAGAAACAAAAAACAAGTAGCGAAGGATGTAACTAAATGACAAGTAAAAATATTGTACTGTATTATATTGTTGTTACCGATTGAGAATGGAATGAAAAACAGATTAGTGAGAATAAAATTATATACCGATGATGATGTGAAGTGAAATGAGTGTAGATTACCAAAGGCTGGAATTCAGTATATAGAAAACGCTGCTTTTATTAGTCACAAATCCTTACACATGATTGCATTAACAAAATATATAAAAATTTGCGACCAATCCGGAATCCTTAGAATAAAAACTTCGGGTGGTGATGAAGAGAAGTTCCGCCAGATTACTGAAAGAAACAAAAGGAAGGCACAAATTAATACTGTTCTTAAATACGTAAGTAACACACTGTATCAAACTCAAAAGCAAGCAAAGGTGAAGTTAGCTACAAATAAAAATCAAATCAAACTTCAATCAAAATGGTTCAAAAGTTAGTCATGCATCGTAAAACTACATGAAAGAAGTTAGGGATGATGATAATATTTTAAGATAAGATGAGGAGACAGAAGATAACTAACTAGCTAGCTATACTGTTAGAAAATTGTTATTGTGAAAAAAAAACTTAAATACACTCTCCAATCTAAATTTCAACTCAAACCAAACCACATCTATCTCAGAAAAAAATATTACTCTGCTTTGTGACATTGACCTTTCTGGAACTACTTTTTACTTCCGATGAGGCTTTAATACGAAAAAAAAATGTGGCAAAATAAATTTTCACTGAGTATACGTTCGATAACACACAAATGCTCAACATTTGGTCAGCGACAAAGAATATGCAATGGAAATTATTATAAATAAGATATTTCAGTGGAAATAGTCAAGTTACCTTCTTGCCGGCAGCAGCTCCAACCTTAGCCTTCTTTGTACCTCTGACCTTCTTCATTCTGTTCTTACGTTCCTTACGTTGCTTCCTTGTGGTCTTAGGTCTTTCATACAGGCCGTGCTGGAGAAGACACAAAGAAAACCGAAAGCCAATTAGTATACCCCTTTTACACGTTGCTTATCAAATGAATTAATGAATATAAACAAGTCTTACCCTCTGGAGACGGTACTTAGGCTCAAACTTCTTAGCTAAATCCAAGGAATCATAGATAAGCGCAAACCCTGAGCTACGTCCACCACCGAAAGCTGTTTTGAAACCGAAGCAAAATACTACATCGGCTGTGGTCTTGTAGAGCTTAGCCAACTTCTCCCTGATTTCCGTTTTGGGGAGGGAGGCTCTACCAGGATGAAGCACATCGACGACCATCTGACGACGGGACAAGAGCCTGTTGGTCATGAACTTGCGGGTTCTAATTGTTGCTGTTCCTTCAGCCTAAAAAATACACAAAACAATAAAACCCCAAAATTAATCATGATCAACAACTAGCCCAACACTTATCACCTATCGATAACCCAACTCAACACTTCAAATAACTAATACACTCAACAACTGAAAAAGGACGACAACATAAATGCACTCTCAATTGAATATCCACATAATTTTGACGTATCTCAAACCAATATCAAAATCCAACCAGTAACCCCACAATTCCCAACAATTAAATGTCGATAAGACACTTACCATGATGATAGTTTCTTAACTAGGCAAGGGGTTAACCTTCGACCTCGTTCCGATTTTAAAGTTGTGAAGATTATCTTCAAAAGATGAATTTGCTTCTCGCAAAAAGCCGGAATGACTAAAAAAAAGGATATCTGCTCTCTTGCTTTGGACTTATGTATAAAAATGTGCAGAGCGTGGTGAGGACAGAATTGAATGCGAGCGGAATCCCTTCTGCACATCTTTGGCTTAGCTCAAATATCCGATCTTAGATGGCGCTGTGGGCATTCATACCAACGGGGGTATAAAAGCATACACCTTTGTTCGCTAGCTTGGAAGTATGTTAGAGATAGGGACATTGCGTGGGCGTTAAAAATATGCCTTATTTTATCAAAACTGTCAATTTTTGCGTAAAAATATAGGGTTTTCATATTTTTAGTATAAAAAAGCATGAAGATTTCAAATTTAGCGTCAGCTATACGTTTTTCATAGTCATATTCAGCCAGTCAACTTATATATATTGTACTTATAGATAGCTTCGGCATTAAACGTCATATATATACAATATACATATACTGTATCTCTAAACCTCTACAGAGCAAAAACAGATTCTAATCCAGTTCCAAAACTATGCAGTTATGAGTTTCAAGTGTGGGTCCTAGTAGGATTATATCCTTTCCCTTTTAACTTTATGATGAAACTTATACATTAACTGAAAGCTAAATAACAATTTAGTACATGTTTGAAAGTTTTTTTTTGTATTTAACAGTCTTTCTCTTTTATTGAGAGAAACATCCATTCAATTCATTCCCACAACAAACATTATGTTATTTTGATATCCAATTTTTTTCAGTAAAAATATAAATGCACAATGGGAAACAATAATTGATTATTAACATTCTGAAACATCTCTTTCTTATGTACTTAATTTACAAAAAGATTGTTGTGTACAACACACCATACTTATCATATTATAAAACTTGTTCTTGCGTGGAAATTTTTTTCTTCTGATGATGAAATCACAGATGTCAATTATAAGGATGATTTATTGATTACGACGAACAATGACGCTTGTTTTCTTCGATGGTGTTGATCTGAAACTTGTCCTAAAAGATAAGACAGTTTGGTTTGCACTTCTTACTTCATATTTAAAAGATGGCATATTGTCTTGGAAGATGGTGAAGTTTGATTTGAGACGAAGACGACATGAAGTTAGTTAAAGAGTTTAACGAACTTAGGCCAATAGTTTGGACTTGGAGGTGATTGCAACATATACTACGACGACTCCCATGATGGCAGCGAGATGTTCGGAACTCAACCATGGTCCAGTGTATGCTCCGGGATGGTTGAGGATCAAGGACACCAAGGGTTTGACACCGTCGATGCTAGCACCAGTCTTTTGAGCCTGGAAAGGAAAACAAAGCGATAAGTTACACTTATCCAATCCAAGTTATCAAATTTGATTATTTTCTATTTCAAATTTCCTTTACCTTTCGGACAACAGAAACGCCTTCATCATCAATTATCCTGAGAGGGTGGTCTCCTTTCGTGGCCAAGGCAAGGTCCTCAACCCAGCTAACTTGATAATTTCCATTGTTCTCTCCAACCTGGAGAATGGAGCCTTGGCTTTCAGCATACAGTTGAGTTCCCACCACCTGCTTTCCATCACATGTCAGCTCGAACTCGGTGATGTACGCGATGCTCGTCAAAACCGAAGCGTCTTGAGTGGTGTACGTCCTTTGGTTAGTGACTTGGCAGTTGGACGCTGTAAACCCAGAATAATCAACAACAAAACCATTAAAAATATAATTAACAGCACCTCCAACATCTGCCACTCTCAAAAATAAATATGTTTCAAACTATCATTCAAAATGCATTTAAAATCACAACTCCACTTACCCAAAGCGACAGAAGAGGCAGTCAAAACTGCAAAAGCGACCAAAAATCCCTTCATAATGACACTAATTAATTAATTAAACTTTAACTCTCGAAATAAACAGGTGCACGTTGGAACCTCAACAAGAAAATGTGACAGAGTGAAGAAACTCAGCCGGTCTACCAACACAAAACTAAAGTAACCTGTTCATGTGAACACAGCTTCTGATGTTGTTATACATAGCAGCTTTAGTTTATCTGTACATTTCTATACCTAAGAAATGTCCTTATTGCCGACCACAAGTTATTAGTTGGCAGTATACATAGCGAACGGATATGCTGATGTGTTCACCTCATCAGCCCGTGATGGTTTGAACGAGTAATCTCAAGTCGCCCCAAAGTACATTCCTTTCACAAATACCGTTCCAAAATGTTCCTAAAGATCGTCCGGATAAATTCCCGATATATAGGATCTCCGAATAAAGGATGTCCGGATGTATATAAAATGCATTGTTTGATGAGTTCAAAACTGATTTTTACAAGGTTTCTTGTCAATTTCATTGGCATTTACTTTCATTACTTTATTTTTCACTTTTTCTTCACCACCATTATCAATTATAATGTTTCTCCAGCAGCATTCCTTAAATTTCCTTATGCATAACGTGTATTACAGGAGTACACAGCTAAGCTTAATTATTGGAGAAATTAAATATGATAACTTTATCTCAACCTCATCCTGCTTTCAGTTGTGTTACTTGTTGTGCGTTGCAAAAAATAAAATATTGAACCTTATTAGCTAGGCTGATCTACTGCTTTTTCTATAAGGACATGACATATACATGACATACACATGACATTAAACATTTTACGTATTAAAATTTGTAATTAAGAGTTATTAGAGCATATTAATTAATATCACAATCATCTTTATTCTTTGCAATGCAATACGTATTACAAAACGGTCTAGCTTTAAGTAGCTTCCTATTGGAACTACTACTGCTTTCTCAACTTGACGAAAAGGGGTGAAATGTAATGGTAAAAAAGGTCAGTTAGTTGCTTAACTGGGATGATAATGAAATGAGGATTAATAAGTATTAATATGCGTGGCTGCGGTGGTGTGGTCGTGTTTCATAATTTCATAGAGTTACTGTCTACAGCGAACTTTCTATTCCGATTTGAACATGAGCTTACTTGTAAAAATTAACTGTACTTTTATTATTCTTGTTCATCATATTATTTTTAATTGCGAAACGTTATATACGACACGACGTGTTTGGTTTTGGTTTGGTTGTATTGTAGGCGACATGACATTGATAAGTATAATAATAAAATTTCTATTTTTATACAAAAAAAATCTTGAATTCTTTTCTCCAGTAGTTAACTTACAGCCTAATTCTATTTTCCTACGTACGTAAATCATTAATTAAGCACGCTAAAAAGTTATATATATATTTCTCTGTAGTAGCTACCTAGTTATGTATCATTTTATATGTATTATGGACATTGGTTTTGGTATTCAATATATTATTGGTAAGTTGTTGACCTCGACAATCCTTCTTACTATAGCTAACAATCAGTTTAACGTGTACAAAGTAGTAGTAGTAGTTACAAATGTTATTGATTAAAATCAATCATCGTGAACAATCAAGACTCCAAAAAAAAGGTTGATATTTATCATGAGATATTCCATACTCCCATCATTCAATCCTTTCTTCCACTTAAACAAAAGGGATCAGTCATGTAATAATATATTGTAGGCTATCGTTATCATATCATCAGTGCTTTGTGCATATAATTATTAGTCTAGAGGCATATTATGTAGCTTATTGAGGAAAAATTAAAGAGATTACTCCAAGAATGTTGAATGTAAATAAAATTAAACTTCAGTAGATTCATCATCATCAGATTGTGAGTACGTGTTTTTCTAATGGTGTGGGTGGTAGGTTAGCTAAACCAATTTGCCCAGATTGTGCCAATACCACCATTTCCAGTCTGTGCAGGAGGAGGGCCTGAGCCTGGCTTCAGTTTCCCAACTGGAGTAGTTTTTCCGGTTCCAGCCACGTTGTTATTATTATTGTTATTGCTTGCAGGGCCCGTGCTACCCGGTCCTCCCTTTGCTTTCAGCCTGGAAACTGCAATTGGGATGCTGGAATTGTTGCTTTTTATAGAACTCATGCTCTTGTTCCCCACAGGAGATGCTGACTTTTGCTGTTTTGAAGTGGCCGAGTTGGGATTACTGGATGGGGATGGTGAGGTCGATGAAGTGGTGTTCATTATACTATTCTCAATTATCACTGGTGGTTTGGGTGCAGGTGACTTTTTCGAAGAGGTGGATACCCCACTACCACTACTACTACTGTTATTACTACAATAATTATTGGATAGTCTTGAAATGTTATTATTGGTTGTGGGACTGGAACTATGATGATGATGAGTACTACTACTATTAGTGGAAATGCTCTCAATATCCGATAGTTTCTGGATCAGTCTCTGACGAGTGGAGTTTGCTGAAGATGAGGCAATAGTGGCTACCGCCGTAGCACCAGGAATGGCATAGTCGGCTGGATCCGTGTTGTCCAGCGAGTCAGACTCCCACGTTGTGGGGGGAACAACCAGTCGAGATGAAGGGTGGAGATGATGATGAGAAGGTGTTGAGGTATGGCAAGGCGCCTCAGGTAATACTGTAGAGGAGGGGGAGACGGATGTTGTTAGCTTCGAGGCAGAGATGACAAGCGCAGCGGCTGCTGATGGGGAGGCTGGTGAGTATGAGTTTTTCTGGAGGATGCGAAGTGTTGCCTTCGTGCCTTCCAGCTCGATTTCCATCTCCTTCAGCTTGTAACGAAGCTGCTCGTTCTCTTGAGATAAGGCGTAGACGCGAGAGTCAACTGTCTTTTGCTCTTTTGTCACTGACTTTAGATTCTATAATAAAAACACAATTTTTTTAAGATCTCAAAATTTGGGACATTTTCAAAATAGAATAAAATAAACTTTTTGGAATATTCACTCACCTCAATTTTGACTAAGGCAAAGAAAAGTTGTCTCTGGAGCTCCGTCTTCTCAGCACCAAGAACTCCTCTGATCACATCTCTGGAAATGAAATCCTTCCTAAATTCCACTTTATCACAGTTGCCCAACACCTTGTCAAGTTTGCCTAGTCTCTCCTTTGGTTTCTCTCCTTGTCTCCGATGATTACTGCTGCTTCGATGGGAGGACGTTGCGGTTCGATTTTGGTGCGACGTAAGGAGGTAGTCATTGCGAATGATGGATTCTTGAACTTTACACTGAATGAGACTCAGGAGGGAATACAACTCATCGTCTGACTCGGCATCTGACTTTTGATTCGTAGATTTGGTCTCTGTACTGAAACCACTGTCGGGATGAGGTATTTTTGGAGCTGATGATGATGATGATGACCCAACTCCATTGGAACCAACACCAACAGCACCCGTTGTCGAAGAGGGAGCAGTTGCGATTGCTGCGGTGGTTGCGGATGAGACTCCAACTCCTCCAATCGCACTGCCCGTTGTCCACACGGCATCAGACAACCCAGAAGGAGCTGTAGGAGCCGCTGTGGCTGGCAAGGAATGTAATAGGCTCGTCCGGAAGTCTTTCAGGGTGGATACTTCCCGCTGAAGGTCCTAAATGAAAGTCACATAAAAAACTTTAGCCTTAGCCTAGCCAAAAAAAAACACACTTCAAATTTCATATTATTAAATATCATCACTACACGTTCGTACCTGGAGAGCAACAATAGTTTTAGCATGCTGATGAATGAGTACTTGAATAAAGTCCATTGGCAAAAGTAACTCAGGATGAGGAGAGGCGACAGAGGAAGAGGGATTTTGAAACTTGAAAAAACCGAAACCGCCAGCGTTGGTATTTGTGGGTGTTCCAATAGCACCACCTCCACCTGCATTATACTGGGCACTTGCTCCGCTCTGAACGATGAGTGGGGACGGATGATGACAACCATGGCTTGGACCAGCGCTCACCACGTCTTGTCGTCGCACAACACGCTCGTCACCCACTCCAACACTGTCATTTGGATCCTCTTCATCGTCTAGGCCTTCGTCCTTTAAAATTTATATCACAAATTTCATTTCACCGAGCACACGTCAGATTTCAATATCTCTCAATTATCATACACTTGTTTCTGCATGCAAAGCACTTTTTCGTCTTCTAAAAAAGAAATCTCTCTCCTACACAGTCAATACATGGCACCTTTCGTTCACTCACATCAACAAGCTACACTGATAAGATAAGCTCACCAAACAACACTCAACTCATTTTGTGTTTGCGGTCAATACAACACAACACACAATATTCTGTATAGTATTTTATTTGACTTGACCGATTGCACTTCTGGTCTTCCTTAAAATTTATGAGAAAAAAATCCCGATATATGCTTTTCAAAAGCACTTCCTTTATAATTTTTTCGAAAAAAATTTTTCTTCTCACTCTGCAATTTAGTTGGCCACCCCCAAACTAGATATTAATTCCCAATGTTTGTGTTACAGAAAATTTTGAAAAGGTGATGGAGCCCAGTCATGCATAATATTTGAGAGAAATAACACAGTTACACATACAGTGCATCATAATTAAGTGCCTACTCATGACTGAAGTCTACACGAGACTGGGAATGGGAGAGAGCGGAGCTGAAGCTGAAAAAAAAAATCATCTACTAGTACTACTACTAGAGTCAAGTCAACTATTTATATTTATTACTTCAAAATAAAAACTCAAGATAAGCCCCTTGCACCTTTTACAGCTAGTTCTGCTAGACGAATGTGTACTACTATGTTATTCTCCTTGCTTCGCTTAGTAGGAGGCAAGGCAAGGCTTGTCATGTGGAAATAAAACAAGCATTTCTTTGCAAAGTGCAAGAAAGACACGCACAATGCCTAAGATAACTGACAAGACCAGACCATTCATATCATATTCATAATATATTAAATGATCTTTTTAAGGGCTTCACTCTAAACTTTTCTCCTTGTTTGTATTCATCTCATATCGCGTTGAGTATCATAATATACAACTTATAATAATATCATATCATACCTTGCCAAATAGCCATAGTTGTTGGTTGCTGGGGTTAACATTACTACTGGTGGTGGTCGTGAGCAGTCTAGGGTGACTATCGACAGGGCAATCTCTGATTCTGTGCACAAGGGTTGAATGGTTTAGGTGCTGATTTTGCTGATGTTGATTAGCACAGCAGCAGGAATGAGTATGCTGCACAACCTGGTGGTGATGAATTGGGGAGTGGGCTCGAGTAGGGCTATTATTTCGAGTTACAACGTTACGAAGAAGATTATCTCGACTCCCTTTGTTGGATGATGAAGGGCTACTTGTGCTCCCGCAAGCGCAGCCGCAACAGTGTTGCTGCTGTTGAGACTGGCGATGATGATGAGAAGGGCTGCTTCTCAAGATAACCCCACCACCGCCTGAAGGTATACTATTCCCTCCAACCCCACCACCGCTGATATCACTGCCACTGCTCGTTCTACTGAGGTGGCTTTGGTTAGTGTTGGTATTATTATTGGTGTTAGCACTGATGTTTCCTCCCCGTTTTGGAGTACTGTTGCTACTCCGTACCTCAAGGGTACAGGATGACGATGATGGAGGGGTAGCACGCTGATGTGCTACACTTTCCCCGCGACTGCTACGAATGTTGTATTGATGAGCATGATGATGACGGGTTGGTGAGTGGTGGTACAAGTCCCGAGATGATCCTGATGATGGTGATGACGACAATCCAGTTCCAGAAGTAGTAGTTGTAGTTGTGCTGCTCCCTCCAGGTTGGCCTTTCCTCAACATTTGAAACACGGGCTGCTACACCACAGCAATCCCCACTACGACTCCCACTTTTTTCTCCATTTAGAACGGACCAGGAGGACGGCACGGGCACCTCCACCACAAATCACTTTTTTCTCGCCTCTCCCTTGGCTTCTTTCAACCATTAAGAAACAATCACTCAAACACCCTGGCTCTCACCCTTTCCAGTGAAATCACTTTGTTTGCTGAAGAGATTCCCAAGCGGACTTTCCATTCCGTCTTGTTTGAAAAAATTTCAAGGAAGAGTGTATAGGTGTTTGTCTTGTCTTCACTTTACCTATAATCCACCACAAAATTCAAAACAAAAAACCCATTAAAAATCCCATCAAACCAATTAAACTTGGATTGGTTGAGGATTCGCACTCTTCTGAACCACGTAATAATGACCCTTGTGCCTTGTTTCCTTCAATTCAATTATGTTCAAGCCAAATCAAACCCAACCTAATCCTCAAAGCACTTGTTCTTCTCGTACAGAAAGACATTACAAGTTTATAATGATACTGATTTGCATGCATGCATGCATACTAAAAAAAGTGATTAATTGACCATTTTTTCCTCCTCGTCATCCACATTTTTGTATCGTAACCATTGTACTCATTGTGCTCTATTCTTTTTATCCCTATTTTCACAATTTAGTTTGGCGAGTTCAAACACAACACAGAGATATTTATGATGGTCGTAGCTTTGCAATTGTTGTAAAGGAAAAACAATTGAAGGATAAGACTGTACACTTTAAGAATGATAATAATAAAAATCACAACTCAGCTCCACTCACGTACTTTTCCACCCCTTAAAGGACATTAAAAACTTACAATGGTCAGTTCAAGTCAACTAGGAATAAAAAGCGTGAAGAAAACAGTCTGATAAAATGTTCTCTTTTACAAGATAACCACAAAAAAAAATAACCCAAGAGGAATTGAGTATAAAAATTACTTATCAAATATATCCTCTAACTTCACTATCTGAATCACTCAGTTGATAATTAATTCACAGACTTACTTTTCTTCAGAAACACATTAAAAGGATATAATAATATAATGTATGCAATCTATTACAAACACAATGTATATGTATCCTAACTATATCCGTCCCTTAAAACCTCCTCAGTGCCTACAACAATAACAAGAGCGACGAGATAGATAGATAATCTCAAGATTTGAAAAGTAAGCAAACTACGCTAACAATGAACCAAGGGCTATCCCTACAACACAAAGTACAGAAGGGGTGAGTAGTTTGTTAAAGGGGTTGCTTTTAACACCATCAAACCATACCGTTTTTATCTTTGCTTCTGCTTCAGCTAATTAACTTGAAACTCTCTCTCGTATCAACTCCACAGCGTTCTGATGGGATGATGAAGCACTGCTCTCTAGAAAGATTTTTACAATCACCAAACCAAACCACACTTTAAAACCCAAACCAAACCACCATTCAACTCCACGTAAAATACAGGTAGATATTATACGATATACTCAACTCACCTGTAATTACGATTTTCCACACTTCGTCTCGTAGTACTAGTAGTCAGCTCGACTGTCGACAAAAAGCACTGAACATGATGAGTTAGAGTTGACTATAATGACGATTATAGCTCTCTGAGTTGATGATGTTTTTTTTTTCTCGCGTGTGACGTCACCTCTCCTAATTATCCCTCTCTTGTGTTGTTTAACGTGGAGGAGACTACTTCATCCGACTATCTCTCTTGAGTTGATTGAAGCAGGTGGGTAGGTAGTCATCATGATGATCATCATGGGTTTTACTTGTGTCTGAAATGAACAAAAAAAAAAGAATGCAAAATGCAATCAATTTTTTATATGCATATAACATATTCCCATTTTCTAGTAAAACTAATACCTAACCCAACTACAGTTCACTCTTGCATACTTTTCCCCATTGTTGGACGAGCTCGTAGTCAAGAATAAAGAGCATTAGCATAAGAAGAGTATTGCACATGAGAAATAAAAAATCCTTGCAAAAAATACACTAACAATACTCACCTCAGATTCCTTAACCACGTTCACGTTATATATACCTGGCTAGTAGTAGTATGTTTTTTACTATTTGCTCAATAATACGTCAGTGTCAGTCAGTCAGTGTGTAAAATGTACTAATGTATGTAAACTCACATTATCTTTACTAAGGCAAGAAGAGCACTAACAATACGAATGAGGATATCAGACAAAAAAACATTAGCTTTTCCTTCTCGTGTTATTTTAACCATATGCTTTCCTTATGCAAGTCTCAAAGCAGTTGGTAGTGGTTGTGGACGACGACCACCTTGGTTGGGTATATCACGGATAGCTCCCCTTTCAGTACATAAGGATATGTACAAAATGACTTTCTATATGGTTTACTTTACAACATGCATGTGCAGAATATGTTAGTACTGACTGAAGGGAACTACGGAATGAAATTTTTTTAAGGACATTTGGATATTGGATTTGTACTCGGGGTAGTAGGTATTAAATCCATAAATGAATGCATTTTTGGTATTATTAAATGCACAGAGGATGCAATATAAAATGCATACGAACGAGTTTCATAAGGCATAAGCCACTGTGTTCTGTTCCCCCATGCAAATGTAATGTGAACGTGTTATGTTGGCTATTTTAACTAAAATTGATGTAATGATATGATGGAGTTATTGAAGCTGGGGTTGTTGGAGTGAGTGAGATGGAAATTGAGTTTGGATTGGGATAATAATAATGAATGTGATATAATGTGATATGGGGTTTATATGAGGGATAATTGGTAAAATTGCATGATCTCATCTCATCGTAGTAGAAGTGACTGCGTTGAGTTTATGCATCACATTCACATTCGTTTTGGCTTTTCGACCTAATCGTCAATGATGATGGTGATGTGATGTGATCGTCTCTTTGCATGGTGTGTTTTGTTCAGCGTGTTATTTCATGCATCCTACATAATAGCCTTTTTCATTACACAAGGTTGACACGCAAAGCCGAATATGAAAATGAACTAGGTATTAGATCAGCTACTAGAGAGTGAGGAGAGATAGGCTGGGGCTTATAAATCAATTTATTTTGCAAATTTTACACCAGCAATAAAAACACGAGCCGTATCGTATCATCGTATCGTAGCCATTAATGCAAATGTATTGGAGATTCAACAATGCATGCAATGAACAAAGGGAAGAGGAGTTAATGGGATTATGGAAATAATGGGAAAGGGCCAATGGTTAGTGAGTGATATGAAAGATAAAGTCTTTTGCAGAGAGGCTCAAAATAATAAAGCTCCTCTTTGGCAAAATGGGCTATGGAATGAATGGTCCAATGGCATGTCATGTCATTTGAGTACGAGTCCTTCGATCTTATGCGAAAACTTAGTAGGTAAATACATACATTGAGCATTGAGTATCAATGTTTTTCTACTTGTCCATTACTAATTTACATATTTATTGGCGTGGCTTGGCTTTGGCTTTGGATGGTTGACTACCGGAATTAGCTGATTGGCCTTCGACCTTCTTTCTTCTCCATAAAAAGGTTTTATGTTTCTGTGTATCATAGCGTACCAAAAACCAATATCAATATCATAATAATACTATTATGGCACGCTGTGCTGTGTTGCGTACCTTTCCTTCAGCTCTTCCTTCCTCTCTTTCTATACCTCCACAAAAAAATCCACCAAAAAAGTCCCTAGTCTAGTTTAGTTGTGCTCAGTTTAAGAGTTTCATGAAAGGTAAGTAAATTATATGGCATTTTTATGACTATGGACGAATAAGGCTAAAGGTAGTTTAGATGTGGATGGATGGATGTTAGATGTTGAATGTGGAAGGTGAATAAAATTGGCTATGAAAAAACGGGATGAGTAATGGCGACATAACATCCATTCCTATCACACATACATGGCTTGGTCTGGTGTGATCCGATATGGAGTTGGTGTTTTGGTGACTTGTCGTATCAGTATCAGTTTCGTACCCCTTTACCTCTAGTCTCTACTACCACCGCATTAAAATTGGAGGTGGTGAAACGGGAACATGAGCAGTTAAAAAAGGGCTAAAGTATCTGACTGGAATTGACAAAACTTTGGAGGAATATCAATATGAACATCATAAAACAGTAGTACGCTAAGCTGATACCTATATGATCTTGTTTGTTCATTTATGGGGGAATTTGAAACACTCCACTGGATTTCTTGGAAAACTCTTTCTTTCTCGAAGTTTTTTATGCCTAAATTTGACAATTACCTCTATAATATCATTTTATAATGATGGGAGCTCAGTATAATTGGTCTGCTTAAGCTAGTACTTTACGTAATTATGCGTTACAATACAAACATACTCATTTCCATGCAAAAGATCAATGTCAATGTTAAAGCCACTGCACTTCTGGTGTAATGCAATGCAACCAACTACTACTCGAGAGAATACAAGGGAAAGGAGTTTTTTAAAGGTCTAGGTTTTTCCTTTTATAGAAACACGTATCATGTTTCATGTTGTTCATACCATATACGTCGATATATATCTGTATATCTTAGAAAGTACCTAAGTGCCTTCGTTAGTAGTACCTTACCTTACCTACGTCCCACATAAAGTGCTACTGTACTTTATCGTTACGGCATTTCGAGAAGTTAAAGACCAAAGTTGGTTGCACAAAGTCAAAAGCACACCTGAGAATTTTATGTATCAACAAACGACATCTCGTGCATCTACCTGCACATTGCAATGGGTTGTTGATATACTCCTCTTACAAGACCACACGTAAGATATAGTACATAGGCGCACGAGCTAGTGAGAAATATGCGGAAGCTTTTTCACCTTTGTTCTGCTCCCTTCCCTATTCGCAAATATCGATACGATACAGATACAGACACCACTCATATATACAATCACTCACGTACAGTTTTTATGAATGACGATGAATGATAGTTATGATGACGCACTCTTGATTTTTCAGCGAAAACTCCATATCATGTTATTAATTACATGTCATGTGGGATAAAGCCAAAGCGATACAGTTCGTGGGAACCTTTTTAATGTGGATATGGATGGAATTGAAGAGGAAGGTTAGATTCGATAAGATATATTATAAACATAATATATGAATAGATGCATCTTTTCCTTTTTCACGTGAAGCATGTCATGTCAGGTTCAGTGGTAACTCGTTAACTGCTCTAGTTAGTATGCAAAATACTAATTTTCACTTCCAACTTCCCATCACGCTATATAACATTGCTATAAGGATGTTTTGAACAAGAACTGGAATACATTATGCGTAGTTGTTCCTCTTTTTTTCCTGGAAATGCCAAGTATATAGGTACTGCATGCAACATACTATTTTTGTCCAGGATTGCAAAGCAGTGATTTACAAGACTGTCAAACTACTTGTTTACCACCGGCTTTTTAATACTTCTCCCTAAATACATACGAAATATGATGATTTGATACATCTTGCTGATGATGAGTCATTTGTCGTGTAAAAAAGTGATGGGATTACATAAAATGCAACTTTGCATCATCATCAACATGTTATCATCATTCATATTATTTTCTGGCTTCTGGTTCCTTCTCGACTTGGGTTTCGTCAGCACTTCAAACTTCACCAAAACAGATAACATTTTTCAAAGCAAAGTGAATGTCTATGCAAAATGTGCATGCATAACAAGCAGAGTACATGATGATGCTATGCATTTCAACTTATCTTCGTGTTCCTGTAATGTAATTCCACCGCATGGGTGTAATGAGATCATGACTATGACTCTATTATCTGTGCTTATCAGCATGTCTGTGTCGTATCATCGGAGGATTAGTACATGTTATGTATATTAAAAGCTGTGTTCGCTAAAAGAGGACAAAACATTGGGTGGGAGACGAATGGGAACAGGACGAAAAAGTGGGCCTGATGTTCCTTGTCCTGAAACGAATAACCTGAGCCAACGAAGACGGAATAGGAAACAAGACCACTGAACCGACCGGCTAATGCGTAGATGCCTAAACACCGGTAATGTAATGTGTGTTACGTAAAAAGGTACATTAGCTTCGGATGGAGGCACGTTCCTATTGAGCCGAAATGAGAATCAGAATCATGCAACAAGAGATTTTTACAGACAGGGCCAAGGGTGAATGAATGTTTAGGAAGAGATTGCAAATTTTTTTTGCACCCGAGCCAAAACACGGAGATGAAGATCCATCCGATTTTGGGACATCGTTCGAAACATCGAAAGCCAGAGCTGAGCCCATACAACTCTTGTAGTAGCAATGAAGAGGAACAAACTTTATAAGTAGGCATGTATATAAAAGTCAATGTGATTCTGATTAAACTTGACTCCAACTTCATCTTGAAGTTAAGTAGTAGCATAGAAGATCAACATCCTCATACCTACGTAAAGTACGTAACAAGCCTAATGTATGCATTTCCTGAGTCAGAACCGATTTATCAAGTGACATGAGCAGCATGGGATCAGTATCATATCAATTTGGCACGGGACAAATAAGACAACATACACACCAATATTTGCTAACGCTATCTTTCTTCCTGACTCCGTCCGTATGCAAATTGTTACGGTTCCGGTGTGAAATCTGAGTATGCATGCAAATCCCTTTCTTTCCTTGAGTTAATAGATGAAACGTGAACTTGATGAAATGCCCATTTCCAACAACAACCCAATTCAAATCCCATGAAGATGCTGACGCTTGACTTTTGCATATCATACAAAATCATCACAACTACAGGAGACATACAACATTACCTCGAATCAAACCACGTCTTGGACCTACGTAAATGCTTTTGTTTGCTTCATATCCACATAAATCTTAATATTGATGCTCAATCCAGGTTGAGCCTCTGTCTCTTCATCAAACCACCACATATCATATCATGTTCCATATTTCTCATATCCAAACCCAACACGTCCTTCATTATTCTCCTCTCCGTCCATTTCTCGTATTTCCATATTATCATCATCATCACATCATTCATCTTCATCCTGAAGGAAACCACAAGACAAACATACTTATATATCATTATGCCTTATGCCACACGTAATAGTTCTCTCCTCTCTCCCTGCAAAAATGAAATATGGAACAACGGGAAGCTTCTCTCTCACATCACGATAATATATTATGCGATTGTGACGTGATATACTTTTGAGTAAGGACATTATTAGCCGTATGTAACTAAACTGCATTAAAAATATTAGCATTCGTAACTTACTATACTCGCTCCTCCACACCGACCGACCACTATCATTTCTTCATATATGCATTCATAATGAACATGAACTACTACTACTAGTGATCTGATCATGAGCGAAAAAATCAACTAAAATATTATGAACATGACATGACTTACTATGTATAATATCCTTATCCATCTCTACCTTTACAGTACGCTGCATATTTTGTCATTGACCGTAATACGAATCATCATCATCATCATGATTTTTACGTTATGTACGTACATTACTTTGTTTTAAGTAAGAAACAACAGGGAGAGAGACGAAGAAAGAACAAAGTTATAAAGAACGTACGTATACCCTGAGCCAAGAGAGCTGCTATGTACATTCCTTAGGTATACGTCCGTACTCTTGACTATCCTGTTCGTGTCTTTACGCTCAACCAACAACAGCTCTACAGCCAAACCAAACCATCATATTTTGAACTCAATGCTTTTTGTCGTCTGGTTTGGTTTGCTTTGCCATTCTCGTGTCTTCCAAAAGTTCCCTTTCTTTTTGGCTAGAGCTGCTCTCGCAGTTCTGTACGTAAAGTACATTGGTTTGGTTTGGTTTTACACATATCATCATCATCATCAGCAGCACCACCATCAGGATCAGGATAGTTTATACATATACGGCCCTATTCCTCAATCCATCCAACACTCACAGTATACTCGTCGTCCTCCTCTGCTGCCATTTTGTTTCTCAAGTCTGACACATCCAAATAGAAACTTTGAGAGTTGCTCACTCCTCTCGTCTTATCTGTGCTCGATAAGTTGCCAGAAGAAGTGTGATCCCCGAAGGTTGACCTCCCACAACAGTTTGCTGAAGAGAGAAGTGCTCACCGATGTGAGTGAGAGCGTTTAAAGGTCAATACTAAACAAACAAAATATTTTGGACGAGAAGATCCAATCTTTTATTATTACCATCCTGTAGGGACAAGAAAGAAATGAGATATTTTTCGTCTGGGTTTTAGTCAATAGAATTATAATAGGTGAGGTGGAGAAATTAATATTATTGTTGATGTTGATAAGCATTTAAGCAACTTGAAGTGGTGGTGTACTGAGGAATATTTTATTTGGGTACGTGGGGTGAGTAGGAAAGTGAGTTAATAATTTAGTAGGAAGTAAGTAGTAGAGCCAGTTTTAGTTTCTCCTAACTGGTGTGGACTTTTTTGTTTTTAATTATTTTATTATTAGTTTGTGGAAAGGTATGAATCGATAAAGTTTTGAGTGATTAGATGATGATGAGTAGGAGGAAGGAAGGAGGAGGAGCAAGGAAGTCATAGGCAATATGCACTGAATAGGAACTTACTAATAATAATGACTAAATGCACTCTGGTCAGATAAGATAAAATGGGGCTGGAATAATGGGTGCCGGGATCTTGGGGGAGGGGAAGGGGAGTGGGAGTGCTGGGACAGTTTAGTGCTATTATGCTATCAATGAATGGTATGATGAGGAAAAGGTAGAGTAGGTGGTAGATTTGTAGGTAATAGATAAGACGTTCTGACGTTCAGTCAGGTTATTGATAACTAGCAAATAGCAAAATAAAGAGGAAGCCCGAATGAAGTTATGTATGGATAATTCTTAGTTAGTGGGTGGGCTGTATCGGGATTTGGATGGATGCTGATGTGGTTGGGTGTCGGGTTGGCTGCTAGGCGTCTGGTTTGGTTGATGAGTCAACGTAACAAAAAGAAATATTTTTTGTGCATTTATACCTTCGTAGGAAAACAACAGGAGCTGATGATTTTTTTGTGGTGAATCAGTAGGATTTGGTTTGGAGTGAAATTGAAGTAGTTTTTAGCCTATCTAGACCAAATTAAATGTTTAATTTTGTAGTAGGTGATAGGAAGAACCTGACGAAATTTTAGTATGGATCATTAAGTTGTATTCTAGTGATGGGACACATATGTTGTTTGATGATGGGATGACTGGAAAACTAATCATGATGTTTTGTTTGATTAACAGGAGTGGTTAAATTAACTGGTGAACTGAAGGAAGACGGACACGTAACGGAACGTGTAGAATCATCTCTCAACCAAAAAACAAAACACAACTCTCACAATGGCGTTGAAACGAATTAATAAGGTGGGTACATCATCCCAAAAAAAAAATTATTATTGTTATTTACATGTTGTTGTTTTACTAACTAAGGTTTTGTTGATTGTTTTGGTTTCAGGAGCTGCAAGATCTTGGACGTGATCCTCCAGCACAGTGCTCGGCTGGTCCAGTGGGTGATGATCGTAAGTTTCCTCATTAAAATTAAGTATAACTGCTTCGCCGGTCAACTAACCATCAATGTTTCATAGTGATCTTGTCTAATTAACTTGATTTGTTTTTGTCTGATTCACAGTTTTTCACTGGCAAGCCACAATCATGGGACCGGTAAGAAATGACAGCAGCCTTTTAACTGTAGTGTCTAAAACTAGTGGTTTACTTATATTATATTGATAGGGATATGTAGTAGAAGCTCTAATTCTAATTGTTCAGTTGAACACTTCATTAGAAACAAGTCTAGTTTAATTTACACTTGTGCCAGGATTCGAATTATTATTAGAATAGTTAGCTAAATGAGTTGTGAGTGAAGGGATGTAATCAGTAGTAGTATCGTTATCGGTAATAGTTATCAGATCCAGTTTTGATTGTGACAACTAATGAAGTTGGTTATGTACAGGGGGTACAGAATTTTAGTTCAGTTAGGTATCTGTAGGGCGTTGTTGTTGAAGATGTATAGTTGGAGTGGAGTGAATCAATCCGAAGCCATTATAAAACCTTGAAAACGTTAGTGGGGAGATAGTTAATGTGATATGGTATACCTTGGTATCTTTTGCAACTTAAAATACTTTGATATGCGAGGAGAATAAACTATTTTACAAAATAGAAGTAGAGTCAAGAGTAAAGAAGCCATAGACATTACCATTATATGTATAACTAACTAACTAACCTTGTTTATTTCCTTGTATCTCACAGCCTGATAGCCCATACCAGGGAGGTGTATTTTTCCTATCAATTCATTTTCCGACGGACTATCCCTTTAAGCCGCCTAAAGTGTCGTTTACGACGCGTATTTACCATCCAAACATCAATTCTAATGGTTCTATATGTCTTGACATATTGCGGTCCCAGTGGTCTCCTGCGTTAACCATCTCGAAAGGTAATTATCTACTTCTCAAAAATTGCACAATCAATTTCTGTTGGTGTTACATCAACATCGACTCGTTCTAATTTTGTTTGTTTGTTTGTTATACGATGTAACTAATCAGTGCAATCTGTTTGTTTGTGTTTTTGCAGTCCTTCTATCAATTTGTTCATTGCTGTGTGACCCCAACCCCGATGATCCATTAGTTCCGGAGATAGCCCGAATATACAAGACGGACCGTGACAAGTACAATGAGTTGGCACGCGAATGGACTAGAAAATATGCCATGTAGTAATTTGTACTTTAGTCACTCAAAAAAACCATCTACACCTACATCATATATACTATACTACAAAGAATGAAACATCAACAAGTTTTTTTTCCGTTTCTATTATATTATAATACTGCTATTACTCTTTTAACTCTGTATTGAATTCAAATTGTATGAGAGAAAATAATTAACTTAACATTCAAAAACGTCCTCAATCAAATGAATCCTTTTTTCCTAAGCATTTGTGTTTTGTTTTGGGGAAAAAATCTCAGTCGATCAATTGATTAATATTAATACGTTCGTAATTGTCTACATTACATTAATTTTTTGTGTTTATTTTGAACAGTGTGTGAAATAAGATTTGCTATGAATTTTTCATAAGTATAATGATGTACTTTAAAAAACGAAGGAAAATTGTGAACACCTTTTTTTTTGCTTTCGCCATTTTATCTCGGTAGGGGTAGGGCATAGTTTGCAAGCTTTCTCTATCTCGGTTTTGTTTGAGCACTACTACTATAATTATACACTCTAGTTTTTACTTGTCGTTCGTTCCCTGTGACGTTCCTGACCCAATTATTTTTAGCTGTTTTCCGATTCCGTTAATAATGCAAGTAATGCAGAGCAGTGTTTTTTTGTTTTACAAAAAGAACAAGAGTAAAAAAAAGTTAATATGATCAAAAAATCAAATTACTACTGAAAAACTTGGCGAAGAAATCATAAAAAATGATCTTGTATATATAAACTGAGAAACTACTTCTGAAGATGATGATGATGAAAAATGATATGATATGATGGGAGAAAGAGCAAAAGAAGAGAAGGAGGGGATGATATGATAATTATTATTACTATTCATTCATATAAATATAATAATAATTATTAATAAAATACATTATACATATACTTTTAATTGTACATTTTATTGGACTGTTTTTCGTGTGTCGATACATGTATGTCGAAGTCGAAGTAGGCTAGTGCCCAGTGAAAAATGATATAAGAAAACAGTGCAGCAAAACAAAGTAAACTATACTGTACTACTAAAAATACATCGCTCTTTATAAATAAAAATAGGATGTTTTTTTCGCAAAACTAGCGTCTTGTACTTACTGGAAAAGATTGTGTTTTGTCCCGTTGTTAATCTCTTTAGAAGTAGATTTCATTCTTAGCACTACTACACTGAGAAGATCGAGAAGAAAGTGTTGATAGAACACGAACACGCTTTCTCATGACCACAATAATATAAAACTACCGGAAGTCCGAATAGTACATCGATCAAATCACCTTCTAATCATAAATCATATTCATTCGTATGGTATGGTATGAATGTACTCGAACACGTTCACATCTACATCTCACATCTCAAAACTACTTTGGTGTATGCTCATGCACATGATGATTCTTTACCGACGGCCTATTAAGCCTATGCATAGAAATGGAAATAAGATAAGCCACAGGGCATCATACACTTCAACATCATTTTCACGTTTGATCAAACTAAATATATAATAGCTCTTTTATTCATTGAATTTCATGTCATTCGAACGAAAGTGTTTCATGAAGTCACATATACCTGCGTTTTAGTTTAATGATAACGTACGCACGTCTGCTCACAATAATCGTATATTTTTGGATTTGGACACGCCAGAAAATAATTAGTACACATAGTATTAGACCTGCAGTTTACTTCTTAAATACGAGTGTATTGCTCTCCAGCATCAAATATTGTTTATAACCAACGAGCAAAACTATATTCTTTTCATGATACAAAAGAATACAAGCACATATAGAAGTATGATGAGTTATAATATATACTGTACAGTTGTAATGTACATACAACGTATTTTGCTTAAGAGAACAAAACGGGAACATATTACATAGCGTAATTATAATTATTCTGTTATTACTCTTCTGTGGGCTTAACAAGCTGCTTGATATGCAAATGTTTGCATTGTTAATAATTATCTTAAGATTCTTTAAAAAATTAGACGTACTTTGGATATTGTAACAGTCAAATTAACGTCAACTAACTTAATTTTATTAGCGAAAGCTAATTACACATAATATACGTAAAGTTGACAACATTGATTTGTTCAGGTTGGGAAAAGGACAACATTGATACTACAGACTTAGACATTGTTAGCTTCTCTTAACACTTTACTTGAAAAATTATAATCTAAAGCAACAATCATCATGACTGACTGTGGTCTGAGGTAATTATGAAACCGGAAATCCATATTTCAAGTTACTTAATTTCTAAATAACGCGACCGTATAATAATAACAAATGCATATAAGTGGCCATGATTAAATGGTTATTGGTTAGCAA
This sequence comes from Orchesella bifasciata, assembly GCA_034697805.1. Classification (NCBI taxonomy): domain Eukaryota; kingdom Metazoa; phylum Arthropoda; class Collembola; order Entomobryomorpha; family Orchesellidae; genus Orchesella; species Orchesella bifasciata. Next base: position 28,189 of record JAQGAP010000568.1, read on the forward strand.
TAGAAACATAGGGATAAATGGATTTTATGAAGCACTAACTATATAAAAGAGAAGAAAGAAGTTGGTAGAGAAGGACTACGACTACATTACAATATTACATGTTACACAAAAAATATAGACTTGGTATATCTGAATGCTTTTAGAAACGACAAAGGAAATAAATGTAGTAATGATTCCTAAAATGTAAAGTATAATAAATGCGCAAAAATAATTATTAGCGTGTCATGAGTACGTGACACTGACTACACGTTTGGGCCCACTACTGCTACTTGTACTAGTTTTGCTTGAGGATGATGACGAACCTTCTCCCTTACGGCTAGAAGATGAGGAGCTTTTCTTACTGCTGCTGCTACTTCGATCACTAACTGCAACCTGGGATTTGGGCCGCTTACTTGATGAATTTAAAGATGATGATGATTTGCTACTACCACTATTACCGCTTTTAGCGTTTTTGGCTTCTGAGGAATCCAGCAATTTGGAGTTTTTGAGGGCTTGAGAAAATATGCGTTGAGATCCCATGCTTACGACTACAGATGAAAGAGTTGGGCCACCACTGCTACTTGATCCTGATCCTTGTTGCATTTTCTCCAACTTTTTCTTTATCAGTCTCGTACGCAAGTCCTCTTGGTCTTCACGATCTTGTGAGGGTGATTTATCGTCGTGGTTGGTAGCAGTAGCACCTTCGGATGATGATGCTGAAGTATTTTGTTCGCTTGGTTCTTTCCTCTTGCTGACTTTGGCATGATGATTGTGATGATCAACCTGTGAAGTGGCAGCCTGTGCCCGTTTTGAGTCAGTCGTTTGCGATTTTTCTTTCAGTACTGTGGATTTCTTGACTTCCGACGAGGATTTTACAGACTTTTTAGATGATGGCTGATGATGTTCATCCTTTGCAGAACTTTGGATTTTTATCACTTTCTTGCTGGATGCAAACACCTCCTCGCCTTCAAACTTGCGACGACGCTTTTCTAACCTCTCCATTTCCTCTGAGGAGACGTTGTTATTGGTGGGATTATTGTTCTTGACGACTTTCTCGACTTTTTCTTTATCCAGTCTTTCCTTGTCCTCTACGGGAGATTTGGGACCATGACTTGAGGAACGTTTTGACTTTGTATCGGGTACTAAGGGAGAACGGGATCTTGGTCGGCGTGCTGCTTGATTTCCAAACCGTCTGTTAGGAGATACACGAGCTGCTGGAGGGGATCTACTACGCGATCTTCTGCCGCGACGCTGTTGTTGACTTCTTTCGTTGCTATTTGTACCTGCAAAGGTAAACGGCAAATTAGTAGATTAGATACTGGAACGAACGATACTCAACTCATTTAACAAGTGTTTGTAAAATTAGTTCTTTGTTCAAAAACTTACGGAAAGGCCTTCTTGCTCCACGACCCGATGTGCTGGGAAGTGGCGAATGATTTCTCCTCCTTAATGATGCAGGGGATCTGGACCTGCTTTTGGATTTTCTGATAGTATTACTCCGTATATCACGAGATCTCGAGCGTCGTACGGCTGGCCTTGAACGAAACGGCAGCGGTGAGCGGGATCGGGACCTTCTACGAGAACGAGAATTTGAGGCTTCTTCGGTGGTTGCAGACTTACTAGCTGTTGACTCGCTGGACGACGGTTTTTGTTTTTGCACCTTCTTAGATAAAAATTTGGCTTCCACGCTTTGAAACTCGTCATTGTCCTCATCCATTATGAGGGAGTAAGAGGATTTGATAGAGACAGCGTCCGATTCCGAACTGCCATTAGATGACAAGGATCTTGAACGGCTACGGCTTTGCCTCCTGATGTTTCCTTCCCTACCACCTTCTTCACCAGCACCTCGTCTTTCGTCTCGAACACCTGCTGGAGACTGGCTATCCGTCATATCATCTCTTTCATCTGCATCACTCACAATGACCTCCTCTATTACTTCATCACAGTCTGAAGAATTTATGGAGACGTCGGATCCCTCTGTGAAAGTTTAAGAACAAAAAAAAACAATATTACCCTGACCATGAACATATAGATGCGCACTAACATTAGTCTAGATATATTCGCTTTTGCTTTTCACAAACCAAGGACAAACTCCTCGACAATATAGTCCTCCGAATTAAGATCTTCATCCCCACCAACATCTCCAGAGCCCAGCTCCGTAGGTTGAATTTCGATGAGGTTCCCATTCGTTTTTCTCCTGGGCGGCGTACCTCTCACGTTGTGGGTTGTGTTATCCTGTAACCAGCCCAAAATCAAAATTAGTTTCCTCATCACCCAAAAATTATATAATAACTTGTACGCATTAATGTTCATAATATTATTTACCCTCCATGAAGGTCGATTTCTATTCATCCCCATCGTTTTGAGGGCAGCCTGCCTCAGCATCTCCAAATCGTCATCTTCTCCATCCATATTGGGTCGCTTGACAGCAGACGACATTCTCCACCTCCTCCAAGAGACTCTTTCTTTAAAAAAAAACTGGCAATATCTCACAAACAGCAACGAAGATAAGGCTAATGAGCACACGATAACTAGCCACCTTTTCACATCCTTTCTTTATTTCCACGTTGAGCAGATGTTAACTCCACTTCCACCCAACCTTATCAATATCCCAATCCTTTAAACTAATCACATGTTCGCCCAAATCACAATAGTCAACAATCAAACCAGTGGATAACAACAAAAGTTAAGATATATACACATCCTTTTGTTTTGTTTCTTATGCATAAAATTACCAATATCTCTTCTCATCCTCTAACTAGCAGAGCAGGTATATAGAGAAATCTGCAAATTCAAACCTTTCCGCGCCACCCACACTGCACTCTATCCCACATGCTATCACCTTGATGCGGCCGCAGCCGCCGAGCCTCCGCCTTGTTCCCTTCAGAGGCCGCCTCATGTCGCCCCTTTTCCCCCTCTCTGCTTTTTTAAGCAGGAAAACCAGCATCATTGAACAAGCAGGCGCATAATATATTTTTTATCCACATCAACATCCACTACTCCGTTCTCAGTTATGTACATTTTTTGAGAAGGGTGTTGTTGGTCAGGGAAATTGAAAAGAGAAAGCATTATGGATATCAGGACGGTATCCTTTTTATGTATATTTTTTATCCATATCGTCATTCCGTTAGTCATATGAGCGTCTTATTATGTATCTGTTTGTGTTGTGTGTGGTCTATACATAAAGCCATGATGATAGTGATGATGATGATGATGCGTCAATGTACGAACGAACTACGTTATGTATCTATGAATCACACAACTCCCTCATGTTCTCCAATGTAGATAGCTAGACGAGACTCAACGAACGAAGAGAATCCGATCCCGATACCAAACACCAACGTACGTATACGGATGATACACATGGCTGCAGAATCTTCCACATGTTCTGCGAGTTAAAAGGTCATGTTCTGCGAAAAAAATCGGCTAAAATCCAAAT
>JAQGAP010000569.1:0-31591 GCA_034697805.1 Orchesella bifasciata
CGTAGGAAGCATTACATGACAAAAGTCCTTAGCGTTATCATTTCCATGCAAGTGGTCAACAAATCATGCAGAGTTGAATTCTCCAACTTGAACATGTCACCACCACCTGAAATTAAAATGCAAGATGATTTGGCTCCTCCATCATCACTTGACAATTTTACCTAGGCCGTCAAGAAAAGATAAAACGGCATAAACACTCCCCAGTTATTTATGCTGATTTTTGTTGGCTTAACATTTAAAGCACATATAAAGCAAGTTTTTCCTCTCATGCAATCCAGTGGTCCCTTTAAGTTCGGTCGCTCGCTGTGGAAAGGATATGTAATATTGATGTCGGAAACAGTTTCCTCAAAAAAACTTATCAATGCAGTTAATTAATGATTCAATAACCAAACGGAACGAAAACGATCGTTGTTGTCGTCCGTTTTTTGTTTATTGCATATTTAGTGATTTCGATGATATATTTACCTTACGTAATTAAGGTAGTTAAAGTTACTAATACTAATAGACTTAACACATCTTGTAAAATCTAACTTAAAAACATTAGAGGCGAAACAAAAGTAGGAGTTGGAGTTCAAACCAAAGAAAAAAACTAAAGAAAAGTTTATTATAAATTCACACGTAGAATTTACTGTATCGAAATTATCTACTTAGCGAGCACCTATATCGGCATTTAACTCACGATATATAATTCAAAATCACCTCACTGATCCCAATATGAAACAAGTATGTACTAAACAGTTGACTCAACCAACACCAAATGCAGTAATGGCTTCTGGCGAATGTAACTCACTGACATGTATCTGAAAAAAGAAAGAAAACGAACATGAAAAAGAAAATGCACCATCACCATAAAATGAAGATTCGTTAATTGTGTGCATTTTAAAGACATAATACACTACGAATACAAAGCTAACCCACTTAACTCTATGATAGTAAAAGCGGTTCCCTGTAAGCAAAATATAAATGAAGACCTCAATACTACGATGTACGAAAACTTGTTAGTCATTGCCATATTCTGATGCAGTAGTATAAATTACGAAAAAATAGCCAGTAAAAGCAAAGATAGTGGAGTTTATGAGTAGTAGTATTGCTCAAATTTTTAAAAAGCAGTGCAGCATCAATTTGCCTATAATTATATACAAGCGAACTGCACCTACAAACACAAAACTACTGAGTCTAAGCATACTTCCCGGTTTTTATGCATTTAGCTAGTGAAATAAGAGCGCATTGCTAATGAATATATGTGCACTACGTGATGGTCCAAAATTATGGTTTGGGTAAGGTGCGGGCTGGACTGGCATGGTGTTAAAAGCGTTGTAGTGGGGTACTGAAGGGACTGGAATAGGCTGAGATGTAGGATAAATCGGCATGTTAATGGGCACGTTGTTGTAACATGGGACAAAATTCTCCATTGGAAAAGTATTCAAAGCTTGCGGTGGTACAGAAGCAGGTACATGATTCATATAAATAGGAACATTTTCCTCTGTCTCGTACCAGGGGATCACCCGGGGTGCTGGAACCTGAGTTGCCACGGACTTCTGTGCCTCCGCAGCACAGGCCTCATTCAGTTCTCGGAGTTCATCGAGGGCCTGCTTCAGAATGTTGATACCGCGGTTACTTTGACGCACCTGGATCTCCCAATCTTTCTGACATAGTCGGTATAACGCCATCGTGGCTTGAGCATCAACAATCTAAAATGAGAATAATCAGACCATGATGGTAAAATTCGAGGTGAAAGTAGTTGGAAGCAATAATGAAGCCAACGGATGGAAAGCTTACCGAATTATGTTCACCTTGCTGAATTTCCACTTCCAGGATTTTCTTCACCAAAGTCTTCAACTTTGGTGTCTTGGTATGAAGGATCTTCTTGAAATACCTGATAAAATAATATCACGTTTTATAATTGACAAAAAATACTTTTACGTTTGGAGAGAAGTTTTACATATAGTTATGGGCAAACTTACATGGCTGTATCTCTGGTTCTTGCTTTTGGATGATTAAGATACAGAACTGCAAGATCCGATTTCAAGCTATGCCCAACCAAGATATGACTTTTGAGAAGACTAGCCACTTCTTTGGCGACGATTTGAAATGGTGTTGCTAAAATTTGGTTTTAAAATGACAGAAGTTAAAATCAACACCATTTTCAACTGATACGATAATTACACAGAAATTAACATACCATTTTTCAAGTCATTTTCTCGAATTCCACTGTACTGAGTCCGATAGTCCGTCACCTCCATTTTAGGCTTCACAAACTTATCATAAAGACAAAACCCATACTCATTTACGATTGAGACTCTCGCTAAGGCACTTTCTTTCATAGGTCCTACTCCAACCATTTCACAATCCATGGCAATAATTCCAGTATCTGTCATAAATTCCTCGTGCGCTGGTATAATAGGAGTACGAAGCACCCCATAGTGACTATAATCAAAAAATCCAAACTCGTTCAGTCCCACACCTGGAATCTTTCTGATTGCGTTAGCTGCAAACTTGGCTGCACGCTCTGCAGCTCGAGATGGACGTTGTGATGCTTTAGAATTCGAAAGCTGAAACGCCAAAAAAATTGAGTTTCGAACATGTACAATGCAATATAGATCATTCATTCTAAGTTCAGTAGAAAATATAAAGTGTTCATTACCCCAAGTGCTCTAAACTCTTGCTTGACTCTCTGAGACTGGTCTTGTTGGGCAATGGATGTATCAGCTTCACTTTCTGTTTCAAAATGGTCAGTTCCAATGGAGCTAGCCGTTTCGGACGCCGACGCCATACTCAATTTGGAATGACTTCTAGGTTGCGACAAACTACTGCGAGTTCGATCACCAGCGTCACTCCGAGATTCCACACTAGTTGAATTTCTAAATCGCTTGGTATCTTTGGCGTCAGTTACTGCAGCTGAGGAAGAGCTTGCATTTCTGGATAGTGAAGCTTTTGGTACCTCTTTAGTCTGTGTTGCTGGTGGTGGTTCTTTAACAGACTTTCCCTAAAAAAAACAATTTATAAAAATAAAATATATGCATACACACAACAACGTTAACAATCAAAGATACAATGAAAACCATTAAGAGTGCAGTGTATAATAAGTATGCATAATTATAAATTATTGTGTTACCTGTGATTGCAATAAAGCCCTCCAATTACTAGAAGAGTCTTGCCTCGACGATGGAATTTTAGCAACTGGTTTAATGCGAGTATTGGTATTTTGTTGAGATTTGGAAGTTTGAGGTTGACGTGGGGACTTGTGTTTCAATACAACCTGCGGTTTCTTACTTGAAGAGGAAATCATGACCTAACTTGCGTCTCCTTTGTTGTTGGGATTTTAAATTACTACGTTTCTATTCTTTAATCTTAATGTCAACCAATTTCTTTTATTCAACTAACAGGTATAGCTATCCTACTGATTTTTGAACGGTTGTGTGATTTGATACATGGTTTCGTTCGTGGCTAAAAGGTTCTATATATATATACGCACACAGGTGTAAAAATAAAGTATGTCACAAATTACATATAATTCAAAATTTGATTGAGTTAAGATCGATACCGATAATTTTTTGTTACTATTCACACAACCAATCCTAAAGTTACAGTAATTACCACTTTACACCTGGATTTAACTAGTTTGAACCGTATAATTGTTCAGTTTTTAAGAGAACTCTGAAGGAGAGCGACATACTTTTCCACGTTCTCGCACGAAACAAGAGCCTTTGTGTATAATCTTGTCCTATTTCGTTCGTTAGGCAGTCACATGCACAAAAACTAGGATTTCTTGAGTTTGATAAACGCGCCACAAGGAAAAAGTGTGCTAGTCGCACTTTCATTTTTCTCAATGCACTGCACCATCGCATAATGTTATGCGCCATAATAATGCATTGGGGTATTGAGTATTCCCATTGGTTGAGCTGACGCATCACTTGGGAAACTTTCACTGAAAATCATTTTGCTCTGAACATTTTGCAAATTATGTGGTTATGTGGTTTATGCGTGTTTCATACAAGAAACGACATCGTGGCTACAGTTTACGTAAATGTTATTCATAGTATAAAAATTAGCACAATATTTCATATTTCTACATAAACGCAAATAAGATAATGGAGATAAAAAATATCTCCAAAGATATTTTTTCCATGTAGGCATCTGCAAGACGTTTTTCTCCGTTTTTTTTTGTGAAAAAAAAAACACTGGAGAAACTGTATCACAACAGGAGAGATGAGCGTTCATAGGAATCCAATCTGATCTGACTGCTTTTTGCTTCTTGCCCTTACGCTTACGCCGCTTTCTTTCACTTCACGCCTTCTCCGTTACTTTTCCTCGTAAGTCATTTTTATTGCCAGTTTCACTTCCATCTCGTTCCGTTGAAATGAGAAAAGAAGCGAAAACATTATTATTTTGTTTCTTTTTTGTACATCGCACCTACATTCATAGTATGAATGACTACGGTATAAAATGCATATTATGGGGTTATACTATATTATCACGGGATAGGAACAGTATAACGGAGTAGTCCATTTTCATGTGGAAAATAAATGATACAAGTCACTATGTGCCTTATAACATGCTTTACAAAGAAAACAGAACAACAGCATAATGTATCAACTGGATGACCCTAGCAAACAAACTGGAATCTAGACCAGCATTTCTTCATGCATTCGACATGGCCATATTGAAGATCTCTTACTGTTGACAGTCCGGATGCTTTCTACTTTGTAGTGTTTATAGCACTTATGCGGCCAGAAAAGTAATGAAAGCAAATTCGCAAATTCCATACAACAGCGACCACAAATCATAAGAATTACCTACTACAAATCAACATTATACTCCCTGAAAATATTGTGATGCTTCCAGCAAACTGGGGCACAACACTTCGTACCAAATGCTGTGTGATATCACAGTGGTTGATTATGACCGTGGCTACGACTATCTCTACCACATTCCTTCACATCTTGCTAGTTATCACGTTTGGTTTTATTTTCAAGAGTGTTCATACTATGTCTACATACATGTCCCAGAGAAGTACGTATCTCTAGTTTGAAAAACAAATACAATGAACATTTCGAGTGCTTTTTAAATCATTATGTAGCAGCAGTCATCCGTTCCGCATAAGTATGTACCTATATGTGTACTTATGCACGTAATCAACTCACCATTATTGATTTGATGAATATCATGAAGCTGCACCTAGAGAAGATGAGTAATCAAGGTTGGATTCTAAATGTTCAATCATTATAGTACACGAGCTATAAAGGATTATGGAAGAGGAAATCACTTTCCCCATTTTTTCATACGTTTTTTAGCACGTGGAAATTCATTGAGCATACGGTGAAAACACTTTGAGAGAAGGGTAAGTAAGTGCATGCCACACACATACTATTATTGCATTCTTCACCTACACACAAGATATTTTTTATCATTTTATCTTTGGAGCAGACATAAGAGTAGACAGGGGAACAAGGTTAAAAATTTCATGAAAAAGTATTTCTTGTATGTAAGAAGAGTGGAGAAAGTCGGGTTTGATGGCTGTTACGATACTTTTTGTATCACAAAGATGAGAAAGAAAATTGGATTTTTCATTTCATATACATTCTCAATAATATATATCACACATTCACAAGACAAGACAGGCTTTCAAACTTTCATATATATATTCATGCAGAGTTGGGTTGCTTTGCATACGAAATGCATACTGGAGTGTTTGGGACTAGCTTTCTACTTATTATCCGTTGTGTGCTATATCCTATACGCAAAAATAGCTTCAGTTACCGATGAAATGCAAACAAACTATCTGGTCGTCGAACGCTACTAGTCGTAGTTGTAGTGTGTATATTTCCTAAAAATGCTGCAATATATTATCAGCAGACCGCGGATTCGTTTGCTTCAGCACATTTTTTTCAGTATTCAGGATTCAGGATTCAGTATTCCCTGCGTACTTTGACCTTGTGAACATCGAATGTCCATCTATGCCACGCTTGTTGTCAGTTTAAAAACCCAACTTATTAGATGAAAGGTTTCGTATGTTTGGATCGTCGATTCGTTATGTTAAGTCCTAAAATATCTTTATTCATTTTTAAAATGCCAACTTTCGTATAAAAAATCCTTGGTCTATTTGTCTTAAAAATTTTAATTTAAACTTTCCCAATCCCAAAAACTTCCTTTGGTTGTCGACTGAAGCAAATAAAATTCATTGGTGTACATTTTAAACCGATTTAAAATATGTATAAAGTTGTTTTTTGTATATCCTAACATGCATGGTTCTCAGTATATGAATCAGGGGTCTAACAAGCATCATCTCATGGAGCTGATACGAGGTTAGGATAAAAGCTGTATGCATTGGAAAGTTTGAAGAGGCTATCCTTCAGAACTAAAGCTGTTTCTGTGTATGACTTAAGCATTATCCTTATTTGAATATTTCTTATAACGCATTATTTTATCATTATCTTTTGCACTCACTCTACGTACAGTGGCCGTTTTTTTTTCAAAGCATAAATGGAAGCGAAGTAGACAGCAATTTTACACTAATACATGAAATAAAACTTGCTGAAACATTTTGTGAGCAGTGAGCAAAGTAAAATTGCTTTCCAGTTTTGCCATCATTGCAACATAAGTAAATGTAGCTTTATACAGATAAGTGGCGCCTATTTATTTTTCATTTACTATTCAAACAACTCATCGTTGATGGGGTTCGTGCTTCTTGTACATTTGATGCTGCTTTCTCCTTAAGCCAAACCAACCGATCAACTTCTTTCCCTCTCTGCTTTCCCATCACCTATAAACTATTGTCTTCCCAGTTGTTTTGTCATGATGATGAGAAAGCTCAGCCACATACCATTCTTCACATTTTCAAAGAAAGGGAAAGAGAAGCGAAAAGGTCATTGAGACATAAATTGTTGCGGTGACTGGAAGAACACGATGTTTCTTCAGCTACCCAAGCATCCCATTCCATCACCACCTAGTTTCGAGTAAAGTACCTACTTTGTTTGTGCAAACAAAAGCAAGAACTACAACTTATAAAAAAAAGATAACAAATAATATTATTAAAAACTGAACTTTCAACTTCACATCTGCCCTGTCACGACTTTTTATCCATTTGTGAGTTACGTTTTTTCCGCATTATGCCCCATATATTAAACATATGTAAAGCGTATCTCTGCTATTAGATACTTAAACATCGGTTGCTGTCTGGAATGTTGGTTTTACGTCACAACAGAACGCATGCAAAAAATGTAATGACTCAGACCTGCCCCGAGCTCAGTTCTATTTCAACCTTAAACTTAGGAATAATAAGCATACCAAAAATGATACGACAAACAAGAAAAATGCGTTTTGATGAAAATGATAGAGATGATATGATGTAGGAAGCATACGTAAGAGGCTCAGCTCAACTCCAAAACTCGAAGGAAGGTTGTTCTTATTCGTCTGCGACATTTTCTCCTGAAGAAAGAATAGAAAAGAATAAGAAACAATTCTTACGTGAGTGAGTACTGGAAACGTCCACTCGAAACTGCTTCAGACAAATATAACTGAAGAGTTCTTTTCAAGTGTTTTGATTTGCATATCTCGTTCACGCATTGCAGACGAACAGTTGCCCGTCTTTGTTAGATGGAACAACGTTGGCTTCTACTCTTTGTCTCCTTCTCTCTGGTGAAGGCCTACTAGTAACTGTAAAAGTGCTCGTACTTATGTAGGTAGTGGTTATGTATAGTAGTCGACGAAGCAGTAGCTTGAAGCGGTATGTTGATGGCTTGTGCTGCACCAGTGGAACAGAGACAAATAAGCAACCGTGCAAAGCAAACAAGACGATTGAGATGCATGGTTGTAAAAATCCAAAAGAACATTGTCTTTCAAAATCCCACGGACAATCCAGTGATTCCCAAGCTTGAGCATGCTTTGGTATTGGAAAAGCGAATGGTAATATTTTGCGAAACGACGGAATAAAGCAGAAATATCTCGGCTTTTATTTGTGAAAACATTTTGAAAATATATACTTTGAGCTTCAAACTGACTTTTTTGTCGACATATGATTTGATTGCTATGCTATATGAGTTTTATGCAATGAAGATACAGCCTCTAGATCTAGATATTCCTTTTCCCTGCAAACTTTAGTAGCCATAAGGACGCTAGTATTTACGAGCATTTTGTGAAATCTGCTGAAACAAGAGCTCTACGTTTTCAACTTGAATTCAAATGAGCTTCGGCAGCACAGCCAGCATATCAAACTCCCATTTGTATACCTCTCTATCGAGCATATGCACAACCCAACCAAACTCTCTGACATTAACATCCAGCTAGTTTGAACTTTGTATGTTCTTTTTCTTAAGGCCATTTGCTACAATAAACCAATGCGGAATTATACAAATCGACGTGATTTTACATTTTTGGAACTTTAACGAGATCAAAACCTTGTGCTTGCGGTACTATGAATGTCCAATATTAAGTACAACGGGCTCGTTCCGCAAAATAAAAATGGGTGTGCAGTTTCCCCCAATTTCTGTCTACGCAAAAGATAAATTATCAAATGACACTTTCTCAGCACTACAGAAGTAACATGGCTGAGAGTTTAACGGTACCCAAGCTTCCGTTGAAAAGTTACATAGAACTGAAGTGAATCGAGCTCCCATTATATTATGTGTTGATTTAATTTTCTGGTTAACTTCTTGCTATACTACTCACTGACGAGCAACGTTCGAGCTTTGTATCTCGCCGACTAGAACGATATGTGTGATTAAAAGGTGGACCGTTATGAATGGTTATGATTACTAACCCCACAATATTTTGGCACTGTGCAACCAATCGAAGTTCAAAAATGTCAACTTTGTCAAACCCTATGTAAATTAACTTGAGAAAATCGACTGTTTTTTCTCTGCTTGGCAGTTTTTTAATATAAAATTTAAAAAAGTTAAGTTAAATGTGAAAAAACAATGTTCACCTCCAAATTTTAAGTGTTCATTTAAAAGGTTTGATCTTTGAGGCTTTGTGCCAGAAACAAAATTGTCATGTGAAAACCCATATTGTTAGTACTCATTCATAACGGTCTCCCTTTATCCACACACATCTTTCCAGTTGGCGAGATACACACTTCGAACGTTGCTCGTGAGTTTCCACAACCTTCTTTTTCACCTATCAACACTTTGCACTAGCTCTCTCGTCAGACAAAGTTGGAGCGTGTGTGTTGAGTTGGCGTGGCGTTGTGTTAAGTCTTTCGTCCAAATCGTTTCTTCCTCTTTGTTTGTTTGTGTTGCTGATCTTTTTTGAAATCCGAGGAGGAATTTCGAGGAAAATGTGACGCGGATATATTTTAGTCAGTTTATCCAACTGGTATTTGTTACTCCAAGGATGGCTCACTTCTTAAGTGCTCTCGCTTACCTTCATACCACTTACCCGATAACATCGTCATATTTATGTATGCTGCATGTCGTTGTACCTAGATATACATTACAATATATTATAATGTTTACTTCCAACATCTTATGATATCCTCGTACCAAAATATCTGCATGCTCCACGTTTGCCGTAACTTGACTGCAGTTTATTTAAGAGATGTTCTTGATTAGTTGTGGCGAGAAGAAATAAGCTATAAAAGTAACAAGTTACTAAAAAGAAAGAAAAAACAACTTGAAACTGATCGTCATGATAAAGGTGTACATCTATTAATAGCAATTTTGCACTTTATGCTGTATAATTGCAGGAAACAGCCGGCTCACACTGTTACAAAAATCACAAGAGCTCCGAGTCTTCTTCGTGCCGGCTTAATATACCTTAGGAATGTCTCATCATGAAAAAATAAATGCGATAGACGCAAAGAAGAATGTAACAACATGTTCCCTGGTCCAGACAGTTAAAACCATCACTGCTCTTCGTCACATTTCTACCATTTCGCTAATCATTCAAGGCAGTAGCACATAGCACGGGAAGTGCATGAGTAAACTTTGCAATTTCTAACATATTTAATGCCTTTCTACACGAACTTTTTACAACGCATTGGCTAAGCAAAGCACACCAAGATTGCGCTCATGTATCAAACATTAGAGTTCACCGTTGTATGCGTACATAATCAATTACTCATACCACGTAGTAATGTACATAACTCGCAATTTGAAATGCCATGTCAGGAAGATGCACTCACGATGCGCACCTACAGAGCAGAGCTCTCATTCTAAGATTGATTACGCATTCCCCGTAATTACTATGTACAAAGAGTAGATCTCTCCAAGATTGTTTATGAATCTTGTGAATGCAAATTGTAAGAACGTGTGCAATTTTCGGGTCTTCAAACTACTTTTCCATAAAAGTATTTAGAGCATCATACTCTTGTCTCGAATTTACCTAATAATTTCCTACTTACACAACTGGCTCACAATTATTCTTTGTCGAGTGAACCGGCATATAAGAGAAATACCTCTTAACACACCTTGAAACACAATGAAATTATGAACTTTCCACGGAAACTTTATCGTCTTGCATATGAAGGCCATTTTATTACATATGTGACAGTCAAGGGTGGATGAAGCGTCTTGTTGAACCAAAATCTAGGATAGGAAGCATGGAGCCCGCTTACCCAGTCCAAAGATGACCATTGACCATGTTCTTGTTCATGACTGGGATAATTTCATTCTATTCATAGAACGCTTCTGCTGGTTGCATTCCCTTGCTGCAAACTTTCATTTCACAAGATGGCCTTCAACGGGAAAAGTAATAAAGACACCGTGCTATTTAAATATTTAGGTGAGTGTGTGTTCTGTCTTGGGGAGAAACCTGATTCATAAATATGCATGTATGTAAGCTAATATCACACGTTAGTCTCCTTCCTCTCCTTATCTGCTGAGGTTTCTTTCTATACAGCCAAAAAACTGAACTGGGTTTTAGTCAAATCCACAAAAGTAAGCAAAAAGATTTCAGATTCAAAACTAATTAAAATGTATGCACTTCAAACGACATGGTTTCCAAACGGTAGTTCAATATTAGCAAAATCTATTACTTTGAGCTTGAGCCATTGTGGCGAATGAATTGTAAAGAACGCACATGTCATTTAAAACAACAATACGTTTGCTAACAAAGAAAGAGCTTTGAGCTACAATATCACTTACGCATGCAGATGCAGAGGCTTGTCACAAAAGCGTTAACAATAAACTTTTCATATCAGCCTTTCAAAGCAAAATGTAAAATTAGGTACATATAATCCGTAGTCACCTAATTTTCTTCTGGGAACGAGAATTCCTTTGGTGTTTGACTATGAAAAGAATAGGCATTCATCATCTGAGATATTTATTACTTCACACACTCTCTCAAAAGCTTAAGATAGTGGAGGATGAATGGTGAAAGTGTTTTGAAGCAGTGATACAAACACACAAAAGAGGATTATGTTAAAGCAGCTGTATGAACAACTACAACTATGCTAAAAACACACTGTGCACGACCTAGTCAGCGCTCCCTTCTTCTTTAACTACATTATCATTCCATTATTGTGATTATTATTAATATTAGTCCTATTACTTCATCAGCAAGCATCATAGCCGCAACCACTTCGTTTTGCACTCAACTCATAGGAAAATATGAGAACATCATCACAACTCACAACATTACACTAAAATCTTACTTTTGTTGTGGGTTTCGTTACGTCGTGAGTAGAAATACTTAAGCTAAACTGTGCGTGCGTTCCTTTTCCTTGTGTTACATTATATTGTGCACTCCCGTTTTTTTTCTTGCTTTCTCTCCGGTGTAAAAAGAGACAAGTTGTGAATAATGATCTACGGCTCCTTTTCCCAGGCTTACTTAAACGATGTTTTAGGAATGAGATGTATATCTTTCAACTCCCATGTTATTATATTATGGATATTTGTCTACCGTTTCACATGCTCAGCCCTTTTCCCTTGTTTGTCATAGA
This sequence comes from Orchesella bifasciata, assembly GCA_034697805.1. Lineage (NCBI taxonomy): Eukaryota > Metazoa > Arthropoda > Collembola > Entomobryomorpha > Orchesellidae > Orchesella > Orchesella bifasciata. The sequence goes on from JAQGAP010000569.1 coordinate 11,879, forward strand.
TTAATAAACGCCCCTAATATCTACAGTCGTTTGTCATACAACTCTCTAGGTGTAATATGTAACAATGAGCAGTGTATCTTGATAAAATGGGTGACAAAAACTATTCAATTTGAAATTTATGTTGGGAATCATTGTCAGAGAAACAAAAATGTTTGCAAATGGGTATTCCAAGTGATTTACAAAGTAAGAAGCTTACGCGCTTTAATAAAAGAAAGTATTATCACACACAGTTCAACTCCACTTCCTGAAAAGGCGAAGCCGTGAGGAATCTCAAAGTTCAATCAGTCTTTATTACAACTCCTATGTTAGGCAATTCTTGTTCATTTCTTACCTAATTTTACATTGTCTTGATAGATTTTCACAAAGAAATATATACTATATTCTTTATCGAATTTATTTAAAAAGAATATTATTGGAAATAGAATAAAATCGCCGTAAAGCAGCGTCAAATACGTAGGTAAATGGGTATTAACTAACTGGGGAGGTTATTATTATTATCAGTTAATTGAGCATGGCAAACTACCCCTATGCAAATATTTTCAGCATAATCTGACAGCTTTTATTTATTTAGCGTGCAGGATAACTTTTTAACCACTCAGAATAGTGGGGGCGGACGGACAGACAACTCAATAAAACCATATAGTAATTGTATCTCTAGTGTATGTCACTGCTTTTCCAGGCTCTCTCAAAAGAAAATGCTTATAAAGTAAAAGTAAATACATGACACAAAAAAAGCAAAGCCCGACACAAAAAACAATGGTTCAACATTAAGACGAATCCCTAAAGTTACATCTCCAGAGAGTTGAGTGGCCTGACCATGAGAAAAATATGGTTTTCATGACTACGACAATTGACCTGCATCGTGAAGGGGAACTAAATAATTTATGACAGCTTCTGCATGAGGCTTCCGTCCACCTCTGAATCTGATCTTTGCTTCTATGTTGATATATGTGTTAGGCATATAAGTGTGTGGACTCGCTAATAATACTGACCCGTTGCTGTATAATTTCTCGTTGTACACAAGCCACAACAAATATGCGTTTGGTTTAGAGTGTCCAGCTTGGCTTTTTACTTGCATAAGCTTTGTTTTAAGTACGAATGTATCAATGTATGTATGTACATGGTACATCATGTTCCGCATCCCAATTTTCTGAGAGCTGGACTCGCAGTTAGTCACTGGAAGCTGACTTTGATATTGAAACTGGAGAAAACAAGGATTTTTTTTACGAATGTGTAGGCATACTTGTACCGATATAAGTTGCCTTGGAGTCAGTACATGAGACATAGTGAAAGCGCAATTTTTGTGTTCATGGCTCACGTATGCATATGTATTGCGAGTGTGACAGGCTAAAAGCTAAAAAGATCAGGAGCCAACATCATCAGTTTCCCTTCTGGAACAAGTTGCTTGTATTTAGTGGGCAACTTTAACTCAACTACTGCGACATATATCACATCCCAGTTTCCACTACTTGTACGAAACTATTCCTGCAGCAATCGCTCTCATTTAGTATCATATTATATGCGTGCATGTCATCATCAGTCGAAAAAATCTTTTTGTGTTCTTCTCGTTAGTGGGCAAATTTCATAGTAATGGTTGTATCAGAAATGGCATAACTCACTGATGACTTTCCCATTCTGGGACTAATAGTATATTAGTGGCAGCAGCAAAGAAGTAACAGTGGAAGTGATATGTAAATATAACTATCCTATAACTACAAAAAGGGATGCTTTTATGCATATCATAAGGGAAGCGAGAATCAGAAAGAGAGTAAGAGAGAAGCTAGTTTCACTTCCATCCTGATAAAAATGGGATAAGCTTGAAGCATTCGTATTACTCTGGGTTGTATGTAAAGTGCAGCATCAGTAAATGGTAGCAGTTGTGGCACAGGACGGCAATAGAAAAATATAAAACAGAGTAAAACGACTGAAAAGAACAAGGGCCATGGCTTATAGTGATGATGCACGAGTAAATATTAGACACAAGAGGAAGCAACCAAAGAGCCACATTGTACTGACTGACTCGAGTGAAGAGACTGACTGAGTGAGTAAGAGAGAAGTAGAGAGAGAGAGAGAACAAGAGAGTCAACCAAAGACTATGGAATGAAGGGAAGAGAGATGAAAATGCCCGTGGTCGGGTCGGTCGGTAAAGAGGAAGTCGGGGAATTTGACGTCAGAGAAAGCCATGGAAACGGAGAGACAAGCAGTCAGATCTTCTTCCATTTCTTATTCCAATCCTCCTATATGGTATAGTGTGCATCTCCAACATACTACCACTATTACCACTTGTACTTCTATTACTTTAGGTTTTGCTGGTGCTTTGGGTATACCTTGTGTTGTGTATATCACATCACAAAAAATACTGAACAAGGAGAGTGAGAGCTTCGTCCAAGTTGTAGAGACGAGAATCAACAAAATGATAAGAAAAAGAGCGAAACACAGCAACACTAGCATGAAAACTGGCATAAAATACATAAACAGTATATGGAGCAACTGCTGCTGTTACATACTTTGGTTGGCTAGCTTTTACTTTGTAAGCAGTGATACTGGAGTTTTAGAGAGAGAGGAGTAATAGTTGTAGTGCACCAGCTTCAGTTGATGCCAGCTGCACTATTCAACTAGAACTGAAGTAATCGTGTGCCAGTTTCCTTTCCAAGTAACAGCTGTAATGTAATACGTGTGAAGTTGCAGCAACAGACACACAAGAGAAGCAGTCGAGTTGTAGGCTGCGAAATGGGAAAGTAAAAAATCTGCCCTGTGCTACGCTATGTACACCAATGCTACAATTATCACTACCAAAAAATACCATTTGATTTAGCAAGCATGCATGCACTACTGCTCCTGCTGCCTTGAATGCCGCTGCTCTCAGCCGGATATACACAAACAAGGACTTTGGATATGAAGGTATTTTAGACGTCCAGAAGAGAAAGAAGTACAACCAAGCCAGAGGGGCCACCGTTATGTTTTCTTTTCGCAGTATTTGTAAGTCGCTGAGAGCTGAGCAGCGCTAGTAAACTAGGACTTAAAGCTTGTTCTATGAAAATATACTTATCTGAGGAACACGCTATATTTATGGAAAATAGACTTTACTCCGGACTCCCTACATAGCTATACCGGTGTGGCCCCACTTTACATAACATTAAGCATCGTAAACCAATTAATATTATAATTCTGTAAAGTCGGTTGGCGAAAATATGACGGCAGATCATCAACGTTGAAAATAATAGGTTGACGTTGATGCACCGTGCATGCAGCTAAATTGTCATACCTCCGATCCAATCACTCACTGCCTAAGCAAGTAAAGTTATCGAGTTTTGTACTCCTTTTTGCATGCCTTTCTCAAAACGCCCTTGTACCGGAAACCTTTACCATATATCGGGATGAAACACAAGTAAATTATTGGATTTATTTCTGAAACCAGACAATTACGTGTCCCTCGACACATATATGTCGTTCCTATGTCAGTGAGAGAATTACAAACTATGCTGACGCCCAGTTATTATTATTATTAAGGAATTTATTGCAGATTTCTTGTTACAAACATGATACATGATGCTGAAATCCATATTCTAAAAGACGCTACAAAAATTTAGGTTAGAAAGACAATTACATAGTCAGTAAAGGTACATGATATGATGTCATAACAAAAAGTTCAAATGATATCAAATTATTGGTCTCCAGAAAGCTCAAGTTCCATTCCGTACAATTATTAGGTTATGTTAGAATTTCTGGGTAGACGGGCGGGTCTATACGGTCTTCGAGCGGATGTGAGCTTAGACTTGTCTAAATTAGGAATTGTTTTTTACCTCTTAAGACTACAAAAATCAATCAACCCGTCCTACAACAGCTATTAATCCAATTGTTTGTGCATAAATTTCCTGTTGTTAATTTGTAAATGCAATAAATAATGGTTGGGTTATTTTCGACTTTTGTCACCGGTGCTTTCTAAGCACAGGAACCACGTCTCCAATGCATTTTGACAACTTCTGTACGATTGAACAATCCGTATAATATTTTAGCATCGCCAGGTTGACTCTAACCTGCGCTGAATTCTGGACTAATGGTGTATGATCTTTTAGTAAAGAATCCCCTTTATCAGACCAAATCCGAATAACAAATGGTTAGCTATTGTTTAAAGGTCAACTTGGTTTTTAGATATTTTGTTACCATACCGCGCAGTAAAGCGTGATGGAGATCTGTCTCCTAAAGTCAGCATGCATTAACTCAGACCAGTAAATATCCTATGTGTGCAACTTTTCAAGGCCATTTATGTCGCTCCCAATATAAATTGCATAAATGTTGGGAATGTTTGCTAACAAGGATCTTATCGTAGTTTGTGATCGTAAATTCTACTTCAACCTTATGCATTTTGGGATAATGTGAATACCCTGTTAAAATACACGTCCACAATGCATTATCCGAAATTGGCATCATGCATGCACCTACTCCACTTACTTAGCACATTGTAAAGACTGTCGTCACCCACTACCGCGTTGAAGCTAGAATAAAAAAGAAAGTGAAAGTGCAAGAAAAATCCCCATGCGTGAACGTTGTCACCATCCTCATCACCAGCAGCGTGTGTGTTGCCTTTGTTATAAAGTTTAGAAAAACTACATACAATTGATCACCATCTAATTTCGTCTTTAATTAAAATACTACGCTTGAAGGGAACTGACGCTTTGGCGTGTGAAGGAACTTTCCTACATCAATAGTTCTCTATTTTGTGTAGCAAACCTTCCAACCATGTATGAATGAGAGGAGAGAGTATGTTGCTGACTGAGTCACAATTTTTGTGTCGTGTGCCATGTACTACTGCTGCATGATGATGAAGATTGATGTAGCAGCAACCGATCCATTACAACAGACAAGCTTTCTCTCTGATCATGACTGTGACCGAGAGGGAAGGGCACTAGTAAGTCTAGGAATAACAGCTTTTACAGTCACTCCACGTCACTAATCCTTTTCAAATAAGGAGTATGACTGTTATTCTTTCTTTTTCGGTTGTATATGGATCTTCCAAGTTTAAAGTTGCATTAGTGTACACTTGCCAAAAACATCCGGTAAGTATCGCACTTGTTGTATGGGGTTTTTCGTTCTCAAAAAATGCGTGCATGCAGTCTCAGATATGACGATCTACAACATCATATTATGCATGTAGTGTGTATCCATTAAGTTTATCACATTTGCTTTGAAGTCAGCTTTAAGCAAGAAACACATACTTACTTAATATTACGCTTACGCGTCGACTACGCTCGAATATTCCCATTGCTTTTGTTTTTTTGTGCATTTTATAAGTACGTATGTGTGTGTGTATTTATTTTAGGAATCGGGCATCATGATGTTTTATGTTCCTTGTTTCCTTGCTTCAACTCATACTCAACTCAAGTATTCAATTATTCAAGTGTATGTGCTTATAGCAGTTATATTTATTTACGTGTTGCATACTCCATACGGTGGCCACTCTTGCTTTCTTATATTAGTTGAGGAAGTAGTCTACATTTATGACCATAATGGCTATTCATGGCATAGACATCATGAAATAATATGCCACATCATCTCAATCTCGTTATTATGCTACCCACTGCAATTCTCTTCCGCTCTGGATCCTCCATGTAATAAAGTTATGGCTGATGTACCGTGAAAGTAGACGAAGTAAAAGTTTCTCGCTAAATTTTTAGGCTGCTCCCTAAGTTCAACCTCTCCAGCAAATCCAGCGTTGGTTGAGATCTTTAGGCACTATGCTAAATTGCGGAGGTTGAACGCTCATGGACTGGGGGAGCAGTGTCTTGCGTTAGGGATGAGCATGCCTTCAGGCAGTGAGATGATGCATGCCTTCAAAATATTGTTAGAAATGCTCTTGTCATTTTGATTACCATACGGTCACAAAGTGAGAGTCAAGGAACATCAGTAGGACGATTAAGAACAACTGGATTCACGACAGAGCAACTTGGTTGTCTATTCTCCCAGCCAGTCTATAGGTTTGTCGTTCCAAAGAATGTTTCTGGTTGAAGCACTCATAAGAAAAAGATTCATGGTACACTTGACATTTTACGGGAATAAAACAGTAGCAAGGAGCATCAGCCTTTAGCCTTGGACCAACGACCTGAAATAATGTGAGATATTCCTACCAAAGTACCCGGTTGTACATGCATAAAGAGATGCACATGATTCGCATGCAAAACATAATGGACTAGAAGAAAAGCGTACCTCACTCAGCCTCACTAGGATTCCCCGTACACAAGAATTTCTCAAATTTAGCCCTTAAGGTGGATGTAAAAAAATGAAGTCTTTTTGGATTTTACGTTTACGTAAGCCTCATATAAACCTTGTTATCTGAAAGTTGACCAACACTATAGAGCAGTCAAATTGTGCATGTGTAACACAGCAGTCACAACACGAGGAGAGGGAGGCAAGAGGAGATAGACAAGAAAGCTGTGAGTAGACAGTTGGTTAGAAGCCGAGAGAAGGATGTATCAACGAACGGGAGGTTGATCAGTGCCCAACACGTGGTGCATATTATATTAGTTTCACTCTACTTCGATTCCTTTATGAACGGTTTGCAACAATTCTATGAATTCGTGCATGTCCTCATGCCTCATACTTCTCATACCGCTTCAGCATGCTGACTGTCCCATCCTAGCGCTTCATTTGCCGATTTTCTTACATTAGTTTCACCCGGCTGCTTACAGGATGGATTTGCATTGCTGCTGTGTATCTCATCTTGTTGGAAAGTCAAATATCGGGAGGATGAGTAATGTGTTTACGTATGTATAATTGAGCCCTGTCATATTTTCCTCCTCTTGTTCTACTGCACCACTCTTGGCTGGTTGGATTCTAGTTGGACCTGCAAAATCTCCACAACAACTTGATACACGAGTTCATGTTCTCAATCCAAAGATGCGTGCACTCACTCACTCTTGTGCTCTTAATGCAAGTTTGTCAGTTCTCAAAAGACAATTTCAGTTTGAGCAAGAGTAATGTTATTATACTTAACATCAGCCTCAAAACTGATTTTACCACCTCCACAATTGGCTCACAACCTTGATACAATACAGTTATTCAAAAATAAGTGAAGCTTCTTCTTCATCTGCTCCTCAACGTCTTCACTCTCCGCATCCTCCTCATGCCTGCTCTCTCTCTGCTCACTATATATACAGCTCTAAAAATAAATTGTATTGTAACTGATGTTTGATATGTAAAAGACACCTAGAGCCCAAATTTTATGGAAAGGTTTTATAATCAACCCCCCGCACACTTAGATAGGTACCACGGAGCTACTGATGCGTCCAAATCTCGTAACATCCACAAAACAATCTTCAAAAACAATCCAATGTCACTTCCCTCTTCAATCTGTTCATGAGCTCTTTGCCGCAGTACTAACTTTGCATATTAGGGACGGTTCGCTACAGTCGTATTGTGATTATGATTGTGACGGTACCACAATCACCGTCACAATCTCGTACTGTGAGGTCTTGAGGGTTCGCAAAATTCGGATTGTAAAAGAGTACGGTGGGATTTCGCGCGCTCTCCAATCCCATGTGATTCTTTCTATGACCCATGTTTTAAAGTGGCAAATATAATTTTTACAGTCACAATCCGATCCAGAGACGGGCTACAATATTCGGCCAAAATACTGTAAATTTTTACTGTAGATTCCTCGCTACCGTATTTTTTACCGTCACAATACTGAAATTTGCTTACAATACGGCATGCGAACCGTCCCTATAATAATAATACCGTAGTGTCTAAAATGTTTCCTTATCCACATCCTTTTCCCAGCTCTGCTAGTTTGGGTTGGCTGCATAAACGCTCCTAAATCTTTTCCGCCATATTTAATAATAAGTTGAGGATGGCAGTTAGGTGACGAACCCGAACTGCGCCAGTACGAAGAAGAAAAGGAGTAAAATGTGTTTTTACTTTAAAAGCAGAATTTACGATTTATATTCTATCATCCATGCATACCAGAATTTCCATTGCTTAATGCCATTTTAAACATAGGTAAACGCTTGGAGTGTCTCCTTATATTCAATGGAGTAAGTGGAAGAATGATTCCTCCGTAAAATACATTATAACGTAATGGGTGCTTTATTTTATATTTGTAAAAGCTCTATGGAATCCCGTTGCGTCTCCTGTTCCACGAGTAACCCTGCCTCCCGCTAATGCATGAGTAGACGGAGTGTATGAAATGGCCACAGGATGACGACGACACAACGACTCACCGTTCCAAACCTTTTTATTCCAACATCATCAATATTCTAATGTTTACTCCGAAACTTGCGTTGGTTCGTGGTAGGGGAGAAATGCAGCAGCGGTAGTAGTATTAGTATCCCTTTGAAAACCTATGTGTTTTCATTTTGCGACCGAATTCGATGAGACCAAAATGTAGTTATGTAGCTCATTCTATCTGGACATCTTTGAAGCCTACTATCTTTCACTTTGGAGTTTTCAGGGATGTAAAAGGAGAGAAAGGACGCAGAAGGCATTCATGCCATGTCGTTATGTTGTATGGTTAGGTTTTACCAACTACTTTCTTTTCCATGACAGAGGTCCCCATTCTTTACGAATGCAACGGTGTGTACCCATTAAGGAAAGATAATGTCGTGACCCATTATACTTCTGCATCCATAACGAGAAGTTACAGTTTATGGAAAATAAGAAGCGGCAAAGACAATGAGAAATCACCTCGTAACTCAGCCTCTTCGTTGAGAGCCCACACTGCAATCAACTTAGGAAAAAGGAAGGAAGCAAATGTATGGATATACCCCATTATGTGCATCACCTCAATTTCACTCTACATGCCTTTGGTTGGAGGATGGAGCTACAAGTATATGCTTATTGTCAGCGTACATTACACCATTCCATTTTACTTATGTGCTAGCCATTATGAGCCATCATTAACATTATAGTCTATATAATATGACGTGCGATCATTTTGTAACGAGCTGGGAGGAGCCGAGCAAAGTTTTTATCAGTCAAGTCGGAATGATAAGAAATCTTTACAAAATGCTATCATTCATCTATTAAGTGACAGGAAATTTTTTGAACAAGGTTGTAACATGTGCATCGCCATAGAAATCGGAGTGTGAGGTGGTGGTGGTGGAAACGGCGACAATAATGTCAAAATGAAAGGTGTTAGTCAGCTGCGGAGTGGTGGCGATGCTTGTGTGTGGTGTGGCAGTGGTGAGACGACGACTACCAAGTGTGGAGTTTGGTGGGTGACGTTGGGCACGTGCAAAAGTGTATGGCATGTAGTATGCGTGAACAAAGGATGGTTCGTTACACCCAATCGTGGTTATCATTTGGATGAAATGGTAAACCAAGTGCTCTCCATAAGGTAAAGTGTGGTGAAAACAAATTAAGTAATGCACACATGCAAGTATGGCTTTGTAGTAAGGCAGCTTCCGTGAATGCATTAAAGTTTATAATGGTGCGGCTTCATCCATGAAAATCTGACTTTGCGTATGTGCAAGTGGTGGAGTCCAATAGAGCGAGAATAGGGAGCATAACAAAATACACTGCACATTGGGATGCGTTATGTTATATGCTTAAATTTCCTCGGAAATTGTAGTTGGGACTATCATGGTTACAGCAAACTACGAATCGTTTTACCCTGTGGAAGGAAACTGCGGAGGTCCCTGTGGACGCTAAAGTAGGAATACGAATATATTAGAAGACAGAAGCGGAGTTGTGTAGCACCATAAATGCGAAATTTTCAACTACGCGACCAAAATGCAGACATCTGTAACCAAACAGAAAATGGCACAAACTTAAACTTCATCGATACAAAGATTCTCTCTGCTGCTTTGTCCTGTCAGGTAGTCGTAATGTAATGTGTGTTTATGTGGTGGAAATAGTGACAACGTGGAACAACGCACTGGGCGAATCAAGGCTCAGTACCTAAGTCAACAGGAGAATGGGGGAAGGAAGACAGATTTCGCTAGCGGTACTCTACTTGGATAGCATAATAATTGAACTTAAATTTGTTAACTCCACCGAGAATCCGCTAGACATGCTAAAAGAAGTTTTTAGTTGCTCAAATGAAAGATGAATGATGCCCAAGTTTAGTTAAATTTCTCCAGGGCTCCTCTACAAATTTGGATGTGTTATTATTTTCACCATTCTCTCTCCTCCGAACAGATTTATGCGCGGCGTTGTTGCAACAAAGTTTCAGCGATTTCCTCTCCTAATATAGATAGATACATACATTCCGCAAGAATTTGGAAAGCTACCGTTAAATATACTTTTATTGCAAGTCACCAGTGCTGGAGTACACAACTGTAATAAATGATGAGTCGCACTAAACTAAACAACAACATTTTTTGGTTGACTTGAAGCACTCCTTCGCTCTCCTCCTCTCTATTTTTCCCATTTAAAGGAAACCTTAGAAAGGGACAAGAATAGCAGAACATTTGTGAGATACATTTGGCGTGGTGGGGATTTCACGATGTATTTTTCCACTGAGATATATTGTTTCCGTCTATTTGTGTAAATAGTTTCACAAAAACGATTCAGTTTCAATGAATGACTTCCGACGATGAAAATCTCCGGTTAAAATGCAAACGGTAGATTGGGGAATTTCCTATACTTGAGTACTCCTTCCTGCTTCATAAGTTCCTATACACAGATTCAGTTGGCTTCTCTGTCCTCTCCATTTCTCTCATTTTCTCACACATGCAAACAGAGAAGCAGTAACAATTCACTGACATTAATTTCGAGTCCCGTCTATTACCCACGCATTATATCCATATCTCTCTCCAATATTGTGGAATCAGAGGGGAAAAACTTATCTTGCAAAAAAATTGAGAGAGTCTTCTGCTATTACCATGATTCCTTAACTTTTTTATTCGGAAGATGCTCGCATACACTTATAGTATGATAGCCATTACAGCGCTGTTAGTTCAACTTATGTCCTCCTGCCTGTACTACTTACCACTAGAATTCTGATCCCGAACAGCTTTTGTTCCATCTCGCCTCTCCTATGTCAAGATCGAATGCACACAACTTTGACACTTTTACTCTGGCAAATGGCTTTTCTGGTGATTATTTTTATACGAGTGGGAAGCTCCGTTATTCTTGTACTACTTGCAGAATATTATAGCGGGAGCAGGAGCATTGAGCTGGTTGTAGTAGTAGTAGTAGCCCATAATAATCAGAGTTTTTCGGACGGCATAAACATTCGTAACCATCGCTCACTCAGAAAATGTGTGGCTAGACACCTACTCCTCTTATATGTACCAATTCGTCCTGTTCAAATCGCCGTGGTGTGTCTCTTTTTAATACATTATTATGGGCTTATACAAGCTCTTTTTATATTTCTAGTTTCTCGAGTAGCAATGAATGCTTTAAGTGATCACATCTATCTCTCTGTCTTCCCTGCCATAACTGCACACACATTCATATTAGGCACGACACCAATAACGTATTATATTACGGTTATGCTAGACGTGTAAAGTATGTCTCTAAATGGCTCATATTTTCTTTCCTCGAATCCACGATCCACCAACATCGAGTTCGCCAGGAAGAAAGAAAAAGGTGACTGGCCAACTCTTATTAATTTACTTCTATCATCTACTTTTTTTATTTTCTTGCCACACTGTTACCATCACCCTTTCTACGACTATTGCCACTTGATAAGAAACTTGAAGTGTGTAGATATCACAAAAGAACTCTATTTCCTTACATGGCAGCTCTGACAATTTGAGCTAGTGAGATAAAGATCTTTGATGAACATGTCCTGAAACTGACTGTCACTTGAAGCTAAGGTACATACCATTTTGCTCCTATACAGCTGCCTCCCTACATCTTCATCTTTTACACACCGTCAAAAGGAAAACAGGCTACTTATAGGTATTCTTCCAGGTTCCCAGGTTCCCTTACAGACTGGATGGATATACTTGTTAGGAATAACCTATTGATGTGCCACATGCGACATATAAAAAGAGATGGATGGCCATTACCATTGTAGCTTGACTTGACTCTCTGCTAAGAACTCTGTTGAAGATGTACGGCACACTTTCCGCAATTCCGAACCGCTAGAAAAAGTATGAGAACGCACCAGTTAGTCACAACATTTCGGGCTAACTACACATCTGAGATGGAGGGAAAGCTGAGAATTCTTCGGGGCTCACATGCGACTGTCTCCTCTGTCTTGTTATTGGTATATAAAATGAGAACAATACCATAGGAATGTGTTGACATTAGTATCTGGATAAAGAGTGTCAGTCCAGAGGAGGACCCACATATTAGGAGTTCAACTTCTGTCATAGTCAAAAGGTTCACTTTTCCCTTTTCTTCGGGCAAAATATGCCATCAAAAGTCATTGTGAACAGTTTTTTCTGTGAAAGAGGCTCCTTTCTCCCAGATTTCGGTTAAGAAAATATGTCTGAATTGATGACTGATTTCAAGCTAGAGAGAGAGAGAGAGAGAGAAGAGTCTGCAATGTGGCAATGAAAAAAGTTGATTGAACTGTTTCCATCCAAGCCTGAATTGAAATTGAACGTCAGTAAAAAGAGGGAAAACCTGGGGTTGCGTCTGTCTTCCAAATAATATTATGGCCACCACTGTCGTAACAAGATTTCAATGCAAGTTTATGACAATTTTGTGTAGAGCTAGATAATTTTGAATCCTCTGTGCCAGTTTATGCACGAACCATCATAATTAAGTCATTCGATTTATGTTCCCAGAAAAGTTTGCCCTAGCCCGAAGCCTGAAAAAGTTTGGGGGATACTGCGTAAGTATTTTTTGGTAAGTTACTGACATGATATTTCAGTAATGGGATTTCTGCTAAAATAACACCAAAAACTGCACACAGAACTTCATCAACAAGCCTCAATAACTGACTGCTAGTATATACACTAGATTTCAAAAAGTCTGGAATGCTTCGACAATTTTAACCCCATTGGGAATACTAAGGGGGAAAGTAAATTTTCTTTTCTCAAGAAATTTTATTGCAGCAAGTTAGCAACTCGAGTAAAAATCAATTTCAAGACTTGGGCTCTGCTATTAGCCAGTGTTGCTTTGCTAGCTTCCACCCTGTTTCTGCAGATGACACATTCACTATCATCACATCACTCCGTAATGTAACTCTCCAATGTACATATAATGCTTACTTTGCCAACAGTTGTGTTACTGGTTTGTGACTTGAGAAACTAGAAAATTTAAAACTCTCCCTGTATCTACAATGGGCTCTAGTGACTTGCAATATGGTGCATGCCAGAGAGAAGGTCTCTGTTATACACACACATCTTGACAAAAAATGATTTTGACTGGCCTGTGATATTTACATGCTCACCTCAGCATTATTTCTTCTTTCTGTACACTTTTTTGCTCTCCACTAAACAACTTTTTTTTTGTTCTACAAAAACCTGCATGCGTACACTTTCCCGAGAGTGACTGCATACACACATACATACTTTTGGAGAGCTCACACACTCATACTCCTGCGAAATAGTTTTTCACTACATGTGTAAAAGAGAAAATGAGAAACTCTAGAGAAAAAGTTTAAAGGTCTATGCAACTCTCTCATATGTGGAGGGGAAAACAAGCAAAAGAGAAAAGTCAGAGAAGAAAGAGACGGAGAGTTGTTGGGAGACGGCAGAAGTATGCACGGAAAGATAGCTGAAATCTTGGATGAAACTTTCAGAAGGAGAGCTAGTTTCTTCCATTTATATGATTATATGTTTGCCAAAAGAGAGAGAGAGAAGGTTCACAACTCATACTCTAGTCACTCTGCATATTATGTGTATGCATAATATAAGTACATTACGTAAATACATATCTACACGGATAGAGCCTGGCTGTCACAAGCTGCGTGAACAAGTGTAACCCCGCTCGCTCTTTTATCTTTTCCCTCCCATTATAATAGTTTACAAAGCTTTGCCTGCACCCAGCATACATATATTTATCACCACTACCGGTTATTCCTACATGGATGCATGCACAAACCCAAGTTTGTAACTCTGTGACAGGGTTTAAGCGACGAGAAAGTAATGGAAAAAGGAAAGAAACGGGGAGCCGCGTTCAACAAGTAACTGACTTCCGTGGAACTGGAATCCTCTGACTACAAAACTACAACTCCTTCGTCTATCAAACTACTTTCTTGTTTCGTGGAGCTTCTTTCTTCTCCCTCTCTCTAACTTAACAGTAGTGCCGTTGCCCACAATAACATATTGTTTGTATAGGGAGCCAAATATATGATGTTATGATTATAGTTATACCAGCTATACATACACATACGTTTATAATGAAACTTAGTTTCTTTCTCCAACATTTGTGTACTCCGTATTTAGATTCGTTGTAGTTTGCTATCTGCAGTTTTTCTACTGAAGACTTTCATCTTTTGACAGTGAGTCGAAATGATTTTTCTTAGGTAAAATGGAAGCTGGTTGGTGGGGTTTGCAGCATGTTGCTTTTTGTTATATGCCACTCCACTTTTTTTCCCAAGAAACTATGTGGGCATGCTAAAACTACATTTACCTTCATGCTCTTAAAGAGCAAAAAGTATTACATTAAGTTGTCTTCCGAGTGAAAGCCCATGAAATGAAAACAATGGAAAGCAGAGGAGTCCCGTCAAAGTAATGCTAGGAGAGTTATTTAATTACTTACAAACGAAACCCAGCCTTCCAAAGAAACGGAGGAAAGGCTGAGAGAAATTTATAGGAAAGGGATCGAAACAAAGTGAGAAAATTACCTCAAGACCACACTACAAGAGCCCATCAATCCCATCAAACTTGCTTTAACTTTCTTCACGGCTTGTTTCAAATTACTTATAATCACATTTGAGTCACACCTCTATTAACAATAAACACAAAAATAGATATTTTCAAATGCTCTATAAACTCTATATTAAGCACTAGTTCCCACTAATTCCAAATGGGAACAATAGTGGGAGCTGGAGCGAGTGAAAGGCGAGGACGGACACTTTTTCGTCCTTGTCCTTTTGTACGTTTCATTTAAAGCAATTTATGTTAGACAGGCGGCGATTGAATTACCATCACCGTAAAGTGAAGGCTGTAGCCACAATTAAGTTACCTTGCCGGTATTGATAGGATGATAGGTACTGAATGGAAATTGCACATTAATAAAAATTACTTCAATGTGAGAATAAATTGATAAAGTACACAGTGAGGCCCACAGAAAACACTTACATGCTAAAATGGGTAAAATGCCGCATGCCGTGCAGAATGGGGTAATATGCGACGTTGTGAGGAGGTTGCGGTGTAGATTTTTTGATGGGATGTGTGATGACGCAATATAATAATGGCACACAGGTTTTGAGTGGCTCATGGTTCCAGCTTCTTTTGAAAATGCTATATGATTATTGCGTATAGAATGGCGTACTATTATTGTAGTACTGTAGAGATGAGCCTCAACTCTAACCTACTCTCACAAGAGCCATGCCATAACGCAACGGATGCGATGTGTGGATCATTGTTTCTAAACGTAAGCTTTTCCCTGGTGGGGAGTTTTGAGTTGGTAAGTGGTTACGCATTTCCCCCCATTATTTTCACAATAGTTTTGAGTCTGTTGTACCTGAAGTGGTTTCCGGTCACATAATTTTCTCGGGAAGTTCATTTATTAATATTTACAAAGAATTTCCGTCGTTGACATGTGGTGCTGTAGGCTAAAATTCTCAACATAATATGCAACTAAAAATAAGTCGTGCTGCTTGGTTGTGCTAACTTATCCCGGCTTCAACAAAAAGAAATATTTCTGTGTCTGCCACACATTTCATTTTCAAAAAAGAATCTCGCTACCCACTGTCATAATAATATACTATCTTCAAAAATTGTATGTTTTAGCTTGCAATTTCCACCAACATTATGTTATACAGTCGACAACAACATAAAATAGTGTAAGCGAAAAAAGCGACCTGTGTTTGCATTTTTCTTCCCGATAACATTTTGAAGTTGAACAATCAACAGTGCTATGATTTTCTTACACTCATAGCGTAAATGATGTAGCACCTATAACAAACATTGCAAATTTATTTATTCCACAATCTGTTGCACACATTGTGTGACATATGACATTCTGCTAAACATCTTATTTATTCAACCCATGAATTCTAATGAGTACTATCTGAAGAATGCGTGGTGATAACTCAAAAATCATGTACAACTTATATACTTTTCAGAATAAACATAATTCGTTTTGCCAAGATTGAAAATTGGTTTGGAACCACTTACACATAGCGTACACACCCCTATACCATGGCTGCGGCCTCACAAACTATGGCAATTGTCATTGTCGGCATTAAGTAATAGGGAGCTCTCTGCCAGTGCGGAGTCGCAGCGTGTGCCTGATGTGTCTATATTATTGGTTGGCTGCAACCCCAATAAAATCGCTATCAGATCTATATTGAAATTCTTAGTGAATTGAAGGAACCTGGAGGAAAAGAGACTTGTGAAGCATTCTTCATCTCATCTCTTGTATATGAAAAAGTGTGAGTTGATAGTTTAAACCACTGGTGTTGGTGTTCACAAAGGCTCAGATGGTGATATTAGGATTGGCATAAGTTGGAATACCCTTCTTCCATCGTTCACGATTTCTCCCATCATATCGCTTCCATCAGTTTTTCCAACTAGCGAGTACGTCGTTGTACACGCATTACACCAGCTGCAAAAGTTTTACTAGAGCCGCAGCGGCACAACTCGCCATGCAATGCACTGGCAACTCATCACGAAGTTGTGTGTGCAACATTATAATATGACGGTGGTGGTGGTATGGATGTGTAGTCTATATGCGGGGATATGGAGTAAGTAGAGAAGCAGTGCGGTATTGTTATTCTTATTAGTTTAAAAAAACGACTTGCTTCTGCCTGGCTTGCCTACCGACTTCTTACTCCAGATAGCCGCCTTCATAGCATAGAAGCGCTAAGTAAACGGAGAAGGGAGTTGTAGTGGTCGAGATGGTGGTGATGGTAGTAGTAGTAGTAGTCGTAGTAGTAAGGAGAGACTAGTGGAGGAGACGTAGTACATGTGAGTTCAGGAAGCATGGACTCATTCTGCTGTTAGAGACCTTTAGTGCAGTGCATGCAGCAGCAGGGAAAAAGCGGAGAGAGCAGAACTGTGGAAACAGCGACAGCAGAATCACTGAAAATTCTTTGATGCTAAACTCTACCGTCTACATTACAACCTTACGTCCTAGTTGTTTTCTGGCAAGCTCTCCTGCACGACGACAGTGAGGCTGCTCTCTCTCACTCACTCCAATCCACTCTCAACACTGCAATAAGGGGCTCACAACTCCAACGAGAGATAGTGTGTCCCAGATACAGACCAAAGAGCCAGTTTTTTAGTTCTAACTTTTTCCAACTCTCTTCTCTCAACTCCTCATTTTCCTCCCTCTCTCACGGTTTATCTCTTTTTTCGAAACTCATAAATTCAAAATAGAATAAATATGTTGCCATCTCGTTTCCAGCGTAGCTAACCAACCAAACCAATAAACCACGATATAAAATACACCCTGTCAAACAGTGCTATTTGTGTCAACCAAAACGAATGGTCAGGTCAAGGACGTAGGTATATTATGGCTAATGGGAAGTTGTTCTAATCACAAAAACTTGACCTCTGACTTGAGTCTCAGTGTGTGAGAGAATAGTGAAGTTTTATGTTGCGAGAGCGAAGAAACATATCATTCTCCTTGTGCCATGCTGTTGGTAGCTTACATGATTTGTATTGTACAAGTGAAAACCTGGGGAGACTTGAGTGAGATGAGTAAAGAAAGGAAGAAGACAAGAAAGAGAACAAAGTAATCTCGTCTCGTCCGCCTGCTCCTTTTGATTAAAACTCTCTTCTGTTTTTTGAGGAATTATTTCCTGTGTACATGGACCAAAGACTCTTGCCATCACACAACCAAAAGAATGTCACCACCAGAATCCCAAAGTGGAAGATTATTATGAAGAAAATCATTTAGCGTCTCAAACTATACATATTATGTCGACGACTTAACTTTACATTATTATAATGCCAGGAACTAGACATGTGTGGCAGTCCTTTAGCCAACTTGTTCCAACTTCCAACCAACAGGTTATTAGTTCTACTTCCAGTTATTTTACACAACATAACATTGATTTTTAATCCTCATCATCGACCGTTAAACTCATAGCTCCAAGGCGTACAGCTTACTCACACACTTGTGAAGAAAATATGTTGAGCATCGTCTCACTACTACTACAAAGATACATGTACAAACACTTTCCGCTACATTTCATGGTTGAGACCCGTCACATCACTGGGAATAATATAGTATAATCATATGTGTAGCGTTTTCAAATACCAGGCGAAAATTTGATGCACCACATAGGCTACCCCGAGTTTTGCACACAAAGAAAAACGAAACGGTTTGCAAAAGGACGAGAATCCAATTTTTGGTCAAAAGCATTCTGCGGCACGGGTCGGGAGCAGGCAGGAGCGTTTGTATAGAACAAAGATTCTACTCTTCTGATCCATTATCTTTTTATTGTTTCCTACCGCCTAGTTTTATTGCAATTGTTGTTGTTCCCGTTTGTGAAATGATGATAAATGAGGAAAATGTCAAATTATTAGCAACACTACTACAGCCATGTACAGTCAAGAGTGGGCAATGCAAGCCAAGCAAGAAAAACATTTTTTCACTTGTCTCCTCCACCATTTGATACATTATGTTAACCAACAACTTCAGTGAAGTCGTGAAAAGTTCGTGGTGTGTCAAACAATAGCGGTGCGCTTGTGCGTCAATGTATTTTAGATCATACGCTGTTGCTGGTAAAGTCGTTGATTTGATTAAAGTGATCCAATCGATATTACGTTTGAAACATACAGGAGCAGACCTGATATATTACAGTTTAACGGGATAAGTAGCAAGTACACTATAATGTATGTTAAATGCTCTCGTAATATATTACTCGAATTTGCTTTATTTTTATGTAGCCTCCTTCCATAAGTTTATGCCGCATGAGGCTAAATATACTTTTGTTGTTGTTGTATTGTTGTATTTAATACAATTAAGAATGATAATGGGGAACATAGTGAGCTGAAAGTTGAAAAGTGTGAGAGAGGAGGATCAATGTATAATAACATAAGTTTATGAGCGAGTGGAGAGAGACTTTTTCTACTCCTCGTGACGAAAAAGAATCTGTAGGCTACCCTCCGGTTTAGCTTCCATAATTATGAATTCATGGACTAGTTGTCAAATAGAAGAAATTGTCCAAAACCGTTTGGAGTAGAAAGGATGAAATTATAGGACAAAGTGAACGCTGAGCTGCCAGCCATGGTAAGCGTAATAAGAAGCGTAGACTCTATATAGTGAAGCTAGTGGTTAAGTAAAATTACGAGAGAAACGAGACAAACAAAGGAGAGCGACACGCAGTATTTCTAGCGTCGATAGCTGCTTGTGTCTTGTGGTTACAGCCCACCCGCTGTATAACGTATATATTTGACAAGTACAGGCAGTTTTAGTGAAAGGAAGGAAATAAATTTTATTTGTGGAAAGGTTGAGCTGAGCAGCAATTGAAAACGAAGAAGTCAACTTGGCTTCTCGTTTCCTACTTCTTGTTCTTCTGGAGCGGGAGCGAAGCAAGAAGTTGTGGAGAGTAGAGAGAGAGCCGTCTTTGTTATTGCTGTTGTTGTTCTCATTGTCTGATTGTTAAATATTGTATATCTAAGTGTGATACAGTTGTAGCAAACATTCCACCACAAGGAATGGCCTCGGTGGCAGCTTGGTTGCCGTTCGCAAGAG
>JAQGAP010000570.1:0-31547 GCA_034697805.1 Orchesella bifasciata
CTTATGCCCTATACGAAAAAACTGAATCACATGAAAGAAATTTGCTGTTAGCAACATTCCATTTGCGTTTTTAGGCTATAGGGATTCCTATGACCAATCTTACATGATTCATATAGTATCTATATAAATTGGCAGGCGCATACTTATAAGAGTGTGGAATCTTAATGTAAAAAAGGCCACCGTACAAAAACTGAACTAGCAGGCATCTTTCAGACTACAGTCATCACCTTAAGCACCTTTTTCACTAATATGGACTCCATCCATCCATAGGTACGCGACTTTCAATTGATATGAACGTGTGAAAGAAGATGATGGAATGCGTATAGGGCAAAACAACACAATAAACAAGTTCCTTGTGGCAAGACAATTGTCTATACCTAGTGCATATGTTTTCGCTGATTTCAATTTTGCACACCTGTAAAAAAAGGGAATGTGTGCATTTGCGGCGAAGAACACGTAATTGTGACGAGGCTTTCCTTGAACTTACACTGGAAATTCTGCCATTTTATGTAAACGTCTGCCTTAATCTTAAACGTAGCTTCTGAAGTCGTCGTGTACTGAGATACAGATCTGGTTTATACTTCTCCCCGTTTTCACGTACAACGGTCTATGTCTATTCAAGGAGCACACTGGGTTGGTACTGAAGTCAAGTCAACATATTGCATGACAGCAGCATATCCTATTGCCTTTTTCAGTGTTGTTCCTTTTTAATAGTTTTAAAAACTTGATAGTTGATATATGAGACCACTGTAGGTTTGGTAGATGTAATATGACAGCAGTTGCGAATATAAGACGGGTGGTATAAAGTATGACGATACAATCACTCCCTTGATTCCCGTCTTTCATCTACTCAAGTTCATAGAGAAGCAAGTGCGTTGTTTACTGCAGAAAGAATCATCCCATGACTTGCATCTTACGATGCTCATTTTCTATTTAAGTTGCTAATTTATTTTCCTCACAGCTTGAAAAGTGAGGAATGAACCTTGCAAGCATTTGTTTAATGAACTCTAGTGAACAAACTGTGCCTGCGAGGCAATAGAGGCAGGAAGTTTGACATTTGGCTGTGGGAAATCTGTCCGGTTACTTGTTGGCCTTTTAGAGCCGTCTTTTCATCATCATATATTTTCTTGTAATAATGGCTTCCATACGAAATGTGCAATGAGCACTTCTATTGCAAATCACAATTAGAGTTTAAGTTTGAGTAATCACAGCATCGACCATTGCAAGGCAAGGGAAAATAAATTGATTTTAATTAAAATGGTTGAGGTTGACAGCAGTAATATCAAATGGGAAGATGTTCTTCAATTCATATTGAATTTAGTCAATTAACCATAATTGATTCTTTTTATTTTGATCATGAACCATTCTTGATTATTCAAAACGAGACCCACTTCTGTTCTGCTAATAGTGTTCTGTCCAAGCGTTCATGTCAGACATGGTATGTCTCATTGCGAGCTTGTTAGTACATTATGAGGGTCTTGCGTATGGTGGTATGCTTCTGGCTGGCTATGGAAAAACTGACGGAAACTCTCTCTTCCAATTTAAGAACAGGGATATCACTTATATCAGTTTAAGAAATCTTGGTTGCTCAAGTTTTTTTGAAGGCAATGTGATTTGGATTTCCCATTAATTACCGACGTATTTACTGATTAATGGGAATTCATGCAACTAATTGGAATGAAATAGCTACGCTCAATCAACGCTTCTTGCATCAAAGGCATCAATGTCACTAGAAACGACATGCAAAATTAGAGACAAAACGTTCTTATACTACGATTTAAGAAAGGGTACAGGTGTACAGGTGTACCATCATACTTTTGTAATGAATTCGAAAGTCTATGAATATTTATTTAAAGGGCATCATTATAAAATTAAAATTTTCCCCAATTTCTTTTATGAAATGATCTCAAATATTGAATGAGTAACCATTGTCCGATGGTGTATTGTATGTAATGTATGTAGATATTCTTTTACCAGGGAAATTGTAAGCTTTGCACACAGAGACAATGATATCATGTCGATGTCAATATTGGTGTTATCGCTTGATGGATGGTATACAAGTACTGAGCAAATAATACTGGACTGAAAATTATTATGTTGTAATGGCTCCGAATGTAACGATTAAAACCATGGATTGCAGCAATTGCATCACACGAGATAGCTAGCGCCATATTATGTATCATGTATCATCGACTGGGAATCCACTCATTCAGCACATCGCATTTCGTGTTTGCGTAAGGTTTTGGCAATTATGACAATGACATTAACCTTGCTTTGAGATGACATCACATCCGACTGTATCTCATGGAAGCCCTACTAAACGTATTTTTACATGCCACAAAGTGGTTTGTGGTAACGTGCATAAATTCAATTTTGCAGAATGCATGAGTCCAGTATAATATTTGATATGGGGTTCTTAATTTGTATGCATGTATTTTATTTTGCGTAGGTCCAAGCGTCCAAGTACCGAAACGTGTCAGTCTGGTTATGCGTTAAAATTTTGAAAGTATGCATAAAGTAACATTTGCTTTTGATTGTTGACGACCATTTGTTGAATAGCTTGTTTGCATGTTGTATGTATATGAACTGTAATAGATTATGGTATATCATACGCTTGTCACTAACCGGTTTTGGGGTAATGGTAGACATACAACAATTTACAGTAAACCAATATCCTTTCTAATCAAAACAACGAGTTCAAGGTAGTGCACAAACTTAACTAGGTCATCTTTCCAGATGCAAAGATTTAGTCGATCAAGCTTTTGAGCTTCTTACATCTGAGCAAATGTAGAAGGAGCCATCATCATTGTATAATATTATTAGACGTTTGAGCATGTGTTACCTAATCGCATGGAGTAGTACATATTACATATATCCAGATAAATATAGAACTTGTTGAGTACGTCGAACTGTCGAAGGGTGTGAAGATTTGATAGGTCAGCCCTTGCATCTTAATTTGAGCACATATAACAAAACCAAGATTGATTTGTTAAATATGCGTCTTTACATTTTGGGAAATGTATCTTTTCGTGATTATAACTGCATTGCATTCCGTATGATTACAAGTACTGCTTGACTAGTTGTTAGCTTATTGATTTGAAATATATGAATAAATGAACAACAAGTTTGAATGAACTCATATTTCGCTTTGAACAGCACAAATGCTGAATAAGCTGTTGTTGACGAACTGAAAGTAGAGGAACCAAACTGTCAAGAAAAGATGCTCCCATTTGCGCTATAAATGTCATATTGGTTCTTTGGTTCATGACTTCATTATAATTTGATATTTCAATTGTGTCACATGCCACATCAGCCCATGACAAAACCAAACGATTCAGAAAGAGAAAAAGACGTATGTATTAAGTCTAGTCTATGGTCACTGGTTTTATGGCTTTCTTTCATGAAAAAATGCTCATCCGAATCTTAAAGTTCGTAATAATGTTAATGCATAATTTCAAATGTGTATAACTGACTGTATTTAGTTACTGCAGCACGGAATCTATATGACTCCAGACCAGACTAGAGTCTCCAGTCTTTGTTCATAGGAAAGTTTGTCCCTTACTAGTGCTAGATATCAATTACTAATGATAAGCTCGCTAGATAATTGTTTTATCGGTTGCTCCTCTTTCCTTACCCACTTAAAGCTGGGGAAATTAATGAGCAATATACACTCACTTTTGTGGAGAATCATTGATGTTCATAATACGCCTCAGATATTTTATTTATAATGCTCAATTATCTGGAACAAGCATTTACAGCTTACTGTGTAATACACAGTGTGTATCCATAAATGCCAAAGGAATGAAAGAAGCTTAGGATCTGTAATATACGGATCATCAATATATATTCCATATTGCTATTTATGGGGAAAACATGCAGACAACTCTGCAAACAAAATTCCTATGAAGAATTTATGCACTTTTGTAGTATGTATTCCATACAGTGCCATATATAAATAGCTCCACTCATATCAAAGAGAGACTTGCCTATGCTATGTACTATATATGTGCATAGTGCAAACATATCCATTGCCATGTTTAACAAGAACGACACAATCGCAATGCGAAGAGCCGGCATTCAAATATTCTAAGTCAGATTATATATGTGCCACCCAACCACCACGTCTTCTATTCAATTGCAATATGCTGTCAAGGCTCAAGCAACCTTTCATTTCAGCTTGTCTTCAATCGTCTTCCGTCCCTAAAAGCCGAGTTAATTGCCTAACAATCGTTGTAAGCAATTTACGACATCGGAATCCCATATTTACATCCTGTTTTTCGGATTATCGATCCTTGTCAACTTCGTTGTGTCGTGAAACAAGGAATAAAGTGCTATTAGCTAGTAGAGTTAGTGAACTCCACACTCCTCCGTTTGTTCGTCAGTCAACTTCTACTGGGCATCCTGTCCGTTTTGCTACCAATATAGGCGAGTCTCCAGATCCGAAAAAAAGGAAGATGACTTCCATTACCACTGTTCAAAAGGGGAGCTTGAACAAGCTGGACTACCGCATTTACTACCGTAAGTTGTGATAAAATTAAGATGATAAGCTTTGAGAATGTAGGATAAGCTGAAGACCAAGAAACATGTCACTGATCACAGACAACCACAAGCAGATGTTGAATGTTTACATTACTTTGTGTTGATCTTATGTATTCGGGGAACTCCTCCTCTTCCATCTTCAAAGTAGTTTAATGCAACTGACTTAAACGGTTAATAATGGGTTAACTAACAATAATTATGTATCTCTGTAGGTAATGAGACTGGTCCAATTTCTCCGTTTCACGACATTCCACTCCGAGCTGCAACCGGTACTAATATTTTCAACATGGTTGTGGAAGTTCCTCGTTGGACTAACGCAAAGATGGAGGTAATTCAATATCAACTTTAGTTAAATGTTCGAACTTCTAGTGTCTTGTGAAACTTTTATTTTAAAAGCATTTTGTATTCTTTGGTTTTAGATAGCTACCAAAGAACCTTTGAACCCTATTAAGCAAGATATTAAGAAGGGTCAACTTAGGTACGTTGCCAACTGCTTCCCCCATCATGGCTACATCTGGAACTATGGAGCATTACCTCAAACATGGGAAAATCCCAATAATGTTGACGAGTCCACAAATTGTAAAGGAGATAACGATCCTGTTGACGTTTGTGAAATTGGAGGAAGGGTGAGAAACAGTATAGTTAGTTGATTATTTAATGCTGGTATTAGTTCGACATGGGTTGTCACTGTAAAAAATACAATCTTGACATTCAGATTCAACCTCGTGGGGCCGTGGTACAAGTGAAGATTTTGGGATGCTTTGCACTTATTGATGAAGGAGAAACTGATTGGAAGTTATTGGCTGTTGATGTGAATGATCCTATGGCTGACAAGCTGAATGGTAGTTTACTTTAACAATAAATTAAACCACTACATATACATGGAGTGTTTAGTTTGCTGATTATGAATGGAGACACCTTGATCGTGCTTCGTGCTTAATAAAAATCTCTTTGTTAATTTAACAGATATCAATGATATCGAGAAACTTATGCCGGGCTACCTTAGGGCTACAGTAGAATGGTTTAGGATTTACAAGATTCCCGATGGAAAGCCAGAAAATCAATTCGCTTTTAATGGAGAACCTAAGAATGCAGCATTTGCTTTGAATGTAATTGAAGAAACCCACAAATTTTGGCAAGAACTTTCCCAGAAACGTGTCAACAATGATGGACAGCTAGCATTGTAAGCATTTGTGCTTTTAATATCTTAAGAATCATATAACTTTAAACAGTAGCATAACGGATTTATGTGAGATTCGTTCAGATAAAATTGTGACATGAAATTTCGATTATGTTTTTATAGAGAAAGGACCACTGACTCCAATTCGCCTTTTAATATGAACGCGGCAGATGCCGAAGTCATTGTGAATGGGAACCCAGAAGCAGGACCTGCTGGTCCAGTTGACCCCTTCGGTAATTTTAAGGATTTTTCATTGAATAGTGTTAAATTTATGCTACCATCTTGTTGAATCTCGTTATTGTTATGTTATTTAACTAATCCATTGATTTTTTAGTGGACAAATGGCATTATATCACAGTCAACCCAAACGGAAGTTAAGTAAAGGGTAGTGATGATGAGAGTTCTGTACCCACGTCCACGAGAGACTATAGGCCAACTGATCAACTCTTTAATCCTTCATTCACAATTGACTACTGTGTAACATCACAAGTTGTCCTTAATTACAATGACTAGTTGATTTGCTTCTGTGTATACTACGCTCAACATATAAAGTGGCTATTAAAACAAAATTGAATTGGCAATCCATTTTAGTTGCGGTACGGTCTACCATTATCATTTCAATCTTTCGTTATTTCTGATTTTAACATATATTAGTTCATTCATGCTCTGAGTGCCGTACGGGTGCATGGCAGATTTCTAAAAAATACATAATATATTTAATTTGACTACATTAGTGGCATTACGCACGTATGTTAACATATTCTACAAGATAGTTAGCTCCAGTAATCACTTAAGTGCTTTAATAAGAGACTAAGGTGGACGTGGGCGCAATAGAAATTCCTAACTCTCATCACAATTTAATGTTGATAAACTGTTACAGGACTAACAACAATTGTTGCCCTTGCTCATGTTCATGCTCTGTATCTTAAATTACATACATTCTCTAAAGAATTATCAATAAATTAAAGTATCAAATTAAATATATTGCACTCTTATACAAATGGTAAATAAACGAATAAAATTCAACTTTAATACTGAAAATCCTGAGATGGTTACAACTGAGATTTAAAAAAATAGATAATAAGAAATCATATTATGTAGTAAATAAAAATACATTTTAATTAATACAATGATTTGATTCTAGTGAATACGCAACAGCGTACTGTACCTGAATATAACTTCTAGTCGTTGAGCACTGAATAATACATGATGAATGATAAGGTCATAAATTAGCAACGTTCGAAAACTTTGTACAGGTCAGGTAAACTTGTAAGTACAGCTACTGTAGAGTCTTCGGCAAATATTTTTGGAGGGAGAAGACACTTTTTAATTTCTGGATACACAACGTGCTCAATTGTCCACTTCCATGAATACCCATTCTAATTAAAGTAAATGAGAAAAATCTTATATTTTGCTGTGCTAAGATAGGACAATGCTTTTATAATGTCTACAAACAATAATTTTCATTACCAAAGTAGATTCATCGTTTTCCGCGCTACTTCCTGGTTGAACAGCGTAAAACAATGAGGTCTGGTGGCAAAACGTTTCGAAGCAAACTTGTTCATTAGTCCAGTTAACTTTTCGTGCTACATTCATGACGTAGGTTGGCAATCCTTCCATACTGGGAAAATAGTTTTCTAAAGAAATTCCAAAAATTAAATTTAAAAAAACGACTGATTACTTTTAGCTCTGTATTCTGTAGAATCCATTACCTAAAATATATGGAATGGAAAGCAATCTCCCCGTTTCATCAATTGAAAGACGGAAATAGTCTTCTAACATTTTTGCTTTCCCCACCAAAAGCTTCTGAATTTCTCCTGCAACTTCTTCGCTAGTTTTGTTTTCCCCACATGGTTCTCCACCTTCAATAGCCATTATGACTAACTCTTTGATCGTAATCGGTTCCTAGAATAAACCATTTATAAGTGAGCAACTCAATACCCTCTCGCCGTCAATTACAAATGTTAAGCAATAGTTTATTCTCACTAACTGACGAACTCACTTCAATAGTAATACGTCCGAAATTTCCGAAATCGTAAAGCATTTTCTGGTATAATAATTCAGCGCTGCAATATCAAGCACAAAACTTATATTATGCAACAACAAAAATAAAAATCATTCCGATCCAACAGTTCCATCTTTCATACCTTAATTTAAAAGTGTTGCAAATATACAAATTGAGTTCATATTGAATTAACGCTAGACTCCTGTCGACGCATCCAACAAACGTATGATTTTTGAAAGCAGTAGCGAGTTGTTTATCTGAATCTTCTTCCACCTTCTGTCGCATGTTGCGTACACTCTTCAATCGAATTTCCCGACTATTAAAACAGCATTTCATCATATTACAATTTATTCATTTTTTTGCTCGTATTACGTATCTCTCATTACCGTTTTTGGGTTGGTTGAGTTTGAGTTGGTTCCTTTCCAGTGTTTTCATTAACGTTTGGCGCGACTGAAGCTGACGAAGTTCTTAAAGACGAGTTCTTCATAAATTCACTGGTATCTAGCACACCCACTCGAGACGGAGAGTCGTTGAAACTTTGAACATTGGATACGTTAGGATCCGGTGTAGAACTCAAAAATTTATCCAGTTTTTGCATCTTGGGATCTGTCCTGACTAGGTTTTTTGGGGCTGCAGCAACTGAAGATCTCCCCATTTGGTAATCATCTTTTAATTCCTTATTTTCGTATCTACTTTTACTAAAACTTGTGGATGTGCTGGTTGAGGTTCCAGCAGCGCCAGGTAATAACGACTATCACACATTAAATGAAGTCGAGAACAAAAAATTAGCATCTCTGTCAACGTTTAGTATCAACGATCATCAACCACAATATATTATAACTTACTTGTACAAAAAAGGTACGGGAGTGATTAGATCCTAAAAGGACGTTTTCCACGGAATTCGTTATTGACGTAATGATCATGTCCTCATGAAGAAAGGTAACTTCATGCTTTGTTGGATGCACATTCACATCTACGTTTCGTGGATCAATATCAATACTCAGATAAACAAACGGATGTGATCCTTTAGGCAAATAATTGTAGTAAACTGATTCGATCGATTTCCTCAGTCCTAAAACAAGTAATGTAAGAGTTATTGTTATAAACCCTTCCAATTACGGTCTACTTAATATTATGAATAACAATAATTAGTTAGTGTAACGGCAGGCTTACCACTTGAGTCTACTAATCTGTGATTGATGAAAAGCAAAAACGTAAGTTTTTTCGTGGAATAATTTGCATTTGAAACATAGCCATTTAGTACAAAGCCGGTTGTTCTATCCTCACACCTAATTTCCACCAACTCTCTAAAGCATTTTTACATAATGACCATAATGTTAATTTTAATCAAACAATGCAATCAAATGTACCAAATATCAAATACCTAGATATAGCAGCGCCATACAATACTTTAATATTGTCAAGTACGCTTGACTGGGCTGATGTCCTAAGTTCCGTCATAGTTTCTCCAAACTTCTTCAGACTGAACCCCACTTTAGCATTATGAACTGCATACTTTGTGACCACATCAACAATTTTGTTATGCTCTTCTGCGACACTTTTCAATGCTCTTCTACGAGTTTCCATATTATAAAAGAGATCTTCAGCCATGATTAACGTGCCCTGTTTCCCAGCACATGGTCTAGGGTTTTGGACATCAAGATCTGGATATCGTTTCAGCTTCCCGTCCGAGTATTCAGCCCTAAAAGCGCATGGCGAATCTTCAGTCTTAGTGACAATTGTCAAGTGCGCAACGTGTGAAACACTAGCAAGAGCCTCTCCTCTGAATCCATACGTCCCGATCCTCTGCAAATCTTCAAACTTTTCTAGTTTGCTCGTAGTAAATCTTTCACAAACTATCGGCAGATCCTCTTTTCTTATACCAGTTCCATCATCTTGAATTTGAAGTAATTTCATTCCTCCAGACTTCACAACGACCAAGATGTTGGAGGATCCGGCATCCAAACTAAAACACACACATTTAAATCAACTTCCGTTTTAAAACTCTCCTACAAAAAAATACTTATATTTTAATCTAGCTAGACACTAAATGAAAAGGCGATTCAAGGCCTACCTGTTCTCCAACAATTCCTTCAGCGCATTGGCTGGCCTCTGAATTACTTCTCCAGCTGCAATTCGATTTATGACAACTTCCTCCAACTTCTTAATTTTACCAGGCATTTTGTCCATCTTGTTGTCACTTCCCTAAAGTTCAAGGGTAAATAATTCTCGTTCTAGTCCTTGGAAAGTGTTTGCCAATCCTCCTCCGCTTTGGCTGTCAGTGAAAGTTCCTTACCAAAAACAGAAACTAGAGTGTGCTTTTTTTCTAATCATCAACAAGAAAAGAAAAGTAGATAAAATCTGAAATCGCGTGGAAATGTGCACAAAGAGTATTTACAATGTAGCTTTATGTACATTTTTGGTTCCCGGCGGATATTTGAGTGCAATGTTATCAGCATGCTCAATGATAGCGAGATTTTGCCATATGGTTCTAATCAATGCATCATCTGGTGAGTTTCAAGTCCATGCAATAATGCACATAAAAGCACAATGCAATCCGTAAACATCAACACCTATCCATTGTGTATTCGCATTGTATTGTGTTTCGATTTGGGAAAAATGTACATATAAACATCTCGTATCTAGTCTAGTCCAATGCTTTGCAGGTGGAAGGACGGAAGGAATCAAAACAAACGGAGCGAAGCAGTTAACTTAACTTCTCTGAGTAATGTACCAACAACCTCCAAAATCATTAGAGAGCACTAATGACCACTACGATTTAGTCATTTGTGGCAACCAGCATGCGGAAGTCCTTTAAATTTTAGGGTATGTTGGATTGTGACAATTTGCAAAATCGACGAAGAATGGAGTGGAAGTGGAGATAGACCATACTGATAAATTGTTGAGTGTCATTCATATGGGTTGTTTATAGCATGGTTAAAGGCTAAACACCCAAGTTAAGAGTGTTACATTGATTTGTGATGGGTGATTGGAATTTGTGCGATCTAAGATGATGTCTTCAGTTCAAGCTGAGTTATTGCTAAAATCTGGTAGGTATTGATATTGCTCTCTATTTCCGGTTGGTGGTTATCAAATATATATGAGTCATGTATTAACGGGAATTTTAAAACATTCGAGCTAACAATATAAGATCAAGGCATTACAACACAACCAAGATTTAAATATGTACATAAAAGTTGTAAGCAAGGTAATGTTGCAAAGCCATAAGTACAGTAGTACAGTCATTATTGTAAAACTGCTAACTGTGACCAATCAGTTGGTTGTAGGTGACGAGTAGAATGCAGGTGGACGACTTAATTCATACCTAAAACAAACATTTAATTCAAATTCAAACACAACCGTTCTGTACAACGTAGACTTTGGTTTTCAGGTTTTCATCTTCAGCTTTCCTTAAAAAGCGTTTTATGATTGCATTGCATGTCTTCTTCGTTTGTTGCACAGCTAAAATTTCACTCCCAGATGAACGAAATTATGACGCAAAGGACTACTACTGGTTAAATGTTAAGTTTCATTACTTTTACTCATTGTTGTCTGTCTATGTCTATGTGCAACTTACGATTAGTTCAAGGCTGAAAGAGTTTCTGCTATGATTTAAAATGTTGCTAGTGCATATTTATGCTGTAAAAAGTACGCTTTGTTACATTTCATATTCCCTTAATCTCAATCTCTGCATGGCATGTAAAATGTATGCATTGTTGTTTTAGAGCGAGGAATGATTCAGATCATCGCTCATCATCAGTTATTAGAGCGCTTGTGTTGTACTGCACAATAAGAAGGATAAAAGCTTAAGCTAAAGATAGGTGGTACGTAATGTATCTTGTGCTATGTCTGTTTTATTTCCACTTTCATGTCATGTACAATGTACTCATACATCATGGTTCAGAATTCTCATACTCATGTATTAAATATAAATGAGAGTAAAATTCTAACTCATGTTAGAATTTTACTCTCATTTATATTTAATCCTAGCAAGCAAGGTTGTGGTTGTAGTATGAGTATTGCTCCTCAAATGTGAAATTTTTACTGTGTCCTCCTGTAGTTGTACGTAACTGTGACACACACGTGCATATAGTACACTGTTGACAGTGTGTAATTTTGTGAATGAGCTCTACTTCTATAGACATGCACAAAAGACTTTGTTAACGATTGATTAATCCTTTCCTGCTACTATACTGCAATCCAAACAAAAATACGGATGCCGAAACTAAAGTTGTGTTGAAGTCCAAGGACAGCAGGACAGGCAGGGTATCGGTCATTATTGAGGCTAATTTAGTGTTAGTGTTACATTTATAGCTTCTACTGACATCGGTTATCACTATCAGAAATCGGATGTATGTTAAAGGTGACCATGATTTAGGTTGTTAAACATTACACGGGGCAATATGAGAGTATGATTAATCATTGGGGTGCTCCAATGGGGTGACGTGACATGCCATTTATGTGAACAAAAAATATCTGCATATGCTATAGTGCACTACTATATATATGTATTTTTATAGATTCACCAAATTACCGGCATGAGGAAGTTTTTTGAAGGTGGCTGCGCCGTAGATATGGCGTTTGACTTGACAAAATGTGACAGTTAAGTCGCCATTTGTACTCCATTCTGACGTGCAGCTCTCGACACTTTTTGTGATTTTACGTTCAGCACCGTTTCATTGCTGGAATATAGTCAGCAACATTGAAAGCCATGAGTTCCCCGGATGAACAAGATTTTCCTGGACATTTGTTACATCAGGTAAGTTTTTCATATGTATATATATTTTTTTTTAAATCAGAGAGGCTTGAAGAAACAATACATAGTAAAAAATTTCCGTGAGCAGTTATAAATTGCATAGATGATGGCATAGCAAAAGCAATCCCTATATCACATGCGTAAGTATTATGAAATTTTCTAAAGTTTCTAAAGTTCAATAATTCAATCAAGAAAAACGTTCCACACTTTGCTTGCACACATTACAAGCAAGCTTGACGATACCGAAACCTAAAGTGAAATTTCAGGTTAGACGCGTTGGAACAAAGGCTGTTAAAAAGCAGTATATTTATCACTTTTGACTTCTGGTAATGTTGCATAGTCCATAACTTGTGGAAAGAGCATGTACAGAAAACACAAACGAGGTGACGTATTTCTCCGATAGGAGAATATAAGCATAAGCGTGTTCGGTTGCAACTTTCATTATATACATGTAACCTCTTGTTAAACTATTTAGACTGCTGTTTGGTGTATACCATCATGAATAGGTAGAAATGATGCGGTGATGATTTGCGTGGGGTGAAATTGATGCTGTCCTATCATGGCCATGGTCGAATGCATGAAATGATACTTGTTCAATTCTCAGTTCAGTAGATCACTGACTGACTGGTCTCCAGCACATTTTGTTGGATTCTTCTTATACAAGCCTTTGTAAAAGGTATGCAAGTTACTTTTGGCATCATGAAGGTCTTCTGTGTGATGTTAAAATTATTTTTGTAAACACGATACAGAGAAAGGGAATGAACACGGGAGTCTGTGATCGGCTTACCTTGACTCCATTTCTGCTGACCAAATTGATTTGCATAGTTTGATTAGCTTAGTATACATAATGCATTTACAGTTCATTAATAAAAACCTACCCTACATAGCACATCTCTTCTTATCCGTGATGATGATCCGTATCACTGTATTATTTTTTGACATTATGATTTACATTTATGGTGTGGGAGGATATTGTGTACAAACTTCTAAATTTGAGCTACAATAGTGGAGTTGGAATAGTTGGATTACCAATATGTTGTATTGTATGTAGTATGTGTTACTTGTCAATTCCCTATATGCAAATACAGATCGCACGCATGTTTCAAAATATACATACATAGTTTTTAATAGATTATACGAACTGTACAGCATTGCTCTGTTGTATTAACTGGGAATTATGAGTTTGTATATGGCAAAAAGTAACCTTCCAGATCGATTTCTGGAATTAATGACGGTTCGTTGTTTTCAGAATATTCATTGTGTAAAAGACTGCCTATATGTGATTTATTAAGGCTGATCTAATTTCCTTATATCAATTTCAGGCTGCATTGTGGGACAATGAAGAGTTAATTCTCGATTTGCTGAATGGGGATTTGATATCTCATATAAACAGTCAGGATTCTTGGGGACGAACGCCTCTTCATGCTGCAGCAACAACTGAAAACTCAAAATGTCTAAACATACTCTTGAAGGCTGGTGGTAAGTTTTAAAGCAAGCATGTTGTCAAACAATTCTTTGTCATTGTCTATAGAAAAGTTATTTATTCCTTTCTAATATCTAGCAAATGCGAATATTGCAAGCGGGGCACAGGATAACTTTAAAACGCCACTCCATGTATGCGCAGAGCATGGTTTTTTACAAAATGTTCAGAAATTGGTGGAAGCTGGAGCCGACGTACAGTGTCTTGAAGGGCACGGTTGTTCCCCAATCGATTTGGCGGAGAGGGGTGGACACATGCCAACTTACGAGTTCCTCAAAACAGTTGCAGATAATAAAGAAGAAGCTCGAGAAGGTTTTCACTATGCCCTTCGTGATGCTGCATGTAATGGAGATGTTCAGACTTTGAGGAACTTATTGAAGGATATTGGAAAAACCGAAACACATTCCCTAATTAACATGACACCAAATGGAACCAATACCCTTCTTTTCAAAGCTTCTGAAGGTGGAAACAAGGACTTAGTTGAACTTTTACTAGAGAGTGGAGCTGACGGCCGTGTGCATCCAGTCACAAAATATTCACCTTTGTACATAGCTGCGTATTATGGTCACAAAGAAATTGTTTCAATATTGTTGAAAAAGTTTCCTGGATTGGTACAAGTTCCCACTGTGGAGAAATGGCTTCCAATACATGCCTGCTGCATAAATGGTCATGTTGGTGTTATGGATATGCTCCTTAAACATGAATATCCTCCAGAACTGGTGATTACATTCCGTCACTTCACTGGAGATGTAGAATACGACATGCCTTTTGATATAAATCTTAAAGATGTTTCAGGGCAGAATGCCCTTTATGTAGCATGCCAAATGGGTAATCAACGCTTGGTGGATACATTACTTAAACACAAAGTGGAGTCTAGAAAGATTGGAGAGCAGCGACAGTCTGTGAAAGATAACAGTATTAGCCGTTCTGAGTCTGTGCAAACGGTAACTGGCGATGAAGAAAAACCAACTAGCCCCACAAAGAAGCGACTATCAGAAGGAATTCAAGGCATTTTGCAGAAGCTCTCTCTCGTCACAAATCAAAATCTGATCAGTGTAAAGAAAAATGAAAATTTAATATGTCCCATCGAAATAAATGCCTACTGTGAGGATTACCAAACTGCACTCCACGTCGCCGTAAAACAGAGAAGCCATGTTATAGCTTCATCTCTGCTGAATGCAAAAGCAGATGCAAATCTACCAATTCTTCCAGCCTCCAGTTCGAATAGTGCAGCTAGTCCATTTGATCATCAAGCTAGAAGCAAACGGCGCCTGGAATCATCAACTGCCTTAGTGGAAGCTTGCCTTCAAAGAGACTTGGGAATGATTGAGTTGTTGCTGAAATATGGAGCAAGAGATGACGACTGCAAGGCTATGGCTTATGTGTGCAAAGACGATATAATTGTTGGGAAGATATTAGCTCTGAAAGCTCATCAAGATTCAGAAAATAAAATAAACCTTATTTATATTAATGAAACTGTGTTACGTCGAATGAAAAAGCCTTTGCTTGTGTCATCTATTTTACCTTCGAATGCAGTAACTGTCAACTGGCACAGTCAGAAACTGGATCGAATTTCTGAACCTTGGTTGGTGTCTGCTGCTCTTAAAATTAACCCAAGACTTAGACTGTGCCCGAGAAATCAAAGCCTTGCTCTTCATGCGATAACTCGTATAGATTTGTCCTCAAATAATTTAGAAAAAATTCCACCAGTGATATGGACATTCTGTAGTTTAAAGTACATAAATCTTAGTCAAAACCGAATTGAAAGGTTGGAATTTCCTGAAACGATTGGTTCTGTATGGTTAGAAGAGGCATTGCTTCAGGTAAAGTTTGTCATATTATTTTTCAAAAATGCTATATTTACAGTTACAGAACTCTAGTTACAGGAAACTAATAAATTTCCTTTCCTTTGCAGGAGAACCGTTTTGAATCTGTACCAGAGGAATTATTTACATATTTTCCATCACTGACTATACTCAACCTTGCTAACAACAAACTACAATCTATTCCTCCTACAATGTGGACTGCAATGAAGCTACAAGAGCTTAATTTATCACTAAATTTACTGACCGAACTTCCTGCGTTAACTACTGGAATGGAAATATCTGTGTTTGATTCGTTACCCTATATGTCGTTCACCGGAAGTCCTGAAGAACCAATGAGCCCAGACTTTGTGATGGTGGACTTTAAATCAAATCGGGAGAAATTTGGAAGGAATGTGGCTTCATCCACATCGTCGAACAACATTCTTCAGGCAGACAATCGTCCTCACACGCCTCCGATGACGCATAATGCTTTATGGAGACACGGTGTAAACATTTTAGCAAATCAAGAATGTTTGGACAAATCAAAGATGTCAGAGTTAAATTCTTTGGTGTCTTTGAATCTAGCACATAATTCATTCCATAAGATACCAAAGGTTTTAGCGTGCCTGGGAACAAATTTACAAAGACTGAATCTTTCGTATAATAACCTTAAATTCATGGGTCACATTGGTGAATATCCTGCCACATTAAGACAACTGGATCTTTCTCATAACAGAATTGAACGCTGGTTTTACTCCTCAAGTGATAATGCTCCAGTGAAACTCACGTGCTTTGCTTTAGGGGAAAGTGAAGCACCATGTGAAGCAGTTGATGATAAATGCATGCACAAGAACCACATTCGTTTGGAGAGTTTAAAGACGTTATTGTTGTCGGGAAATTTGTTAAAGACAATAAGTGTAGGTATTGACGAAAGTTTGCAAGATGAGAGTGAAACACAAAGTGCAGAGTTAACACCTCGAAAAATGGCAAACCGAAATCTGTGGTTTCCAAATGTCACAATGATTGACCTTTCTGAAAATGTATTGAAGGATGTTACCTGTCGGATCTCTGAACTAACCAACCTATCAGTTTTGAATTTAAGTGGAAATACAGACATTACTGATCTCCCCTCTCAAATGGGCTTATTAAATCGGATGTGGAATCTGAACACAACAGGCTGTAATCTACAGGAACCCCTGAAGTCCATGATAGAATCGAAACGTTGCAAGACCATGGACATTATAGGATATTTAAAATCGGTACTAGAGGATGCAAAACCGTACTCAAGAATGAAGCTGATGGTTGTTGGAATTCAAGGAATTGGCAAGACATCTCTGCTAAACCAACTTCGTCAAGAAGGAAGTCAAAAACCAGCTCAGCAAGATGTAAAATTTACACACACTCTCTCTCTTTAGTAGTCTTTACAAAGTAATTTGTTGATTGCTTTAATAATAAATGAATGTTTTATTTTTTTCGTATTAGCACTGGGCCAAAAGAATGGGTGCTACCACAAAATCATCTAGTCAAAAGACAGGGAAGCCAATTTCCACTGTCGGTGTTGATATAGGATCATGGGTGCTGGATATGAAAGCTAGTAGAGTAGGATCACAACACTCGTTTGGTCCAGTGATATTTAGAACGTGGGATTTCGGAGGTCAACGGGAGTATTATGCAACACATTTGTATTTTTTATCTCGAAGAAGTAAGTCTAAAGTTGAAAAAGTGAAAGCAAATTCGTAAACTTTGTAGCATTATTGGAAGTATATATTTTACACGATATATTTTGTAGGTTTATATTTAGTCGTTTGGAATATTTGTGATGGAGAGAAAGGACTTAACGAAATAGTACAATGGTTGGTTAATATTCAGGTGAGAGTAGTTGAATCACATTCTATTATAGTCCATATTATAATATGTTGTTGTCATTATGTCTGTTTAAGGCTAATATGCAGTATGATTTTTTGTTCTTCAATATAATTTAGGCAAGAGCACCGAATTCTCCAGTTATCATAGTTGGCACTCATTACGATTTGGTTAGTGAAAAATTTCCACCTGGATATTTGGACTATCTTCAAACTAAGATTAGAGACAAATTCATTTACATCTCTGATCCTGAAAAAAGAGGCTTACCACGTGTGATTTACAGCTTGGAGGTAAATTCAGCAAGTCTTTAGTAAATATGTGTCTACATGTCTGCATATAGAAATCGTTTTCACTTTCACGTGTATGAATTTATATAGATATCTTGCAAAACGCGTCACAATATTAAGCAGCTTTGTGCAATGATTTATGAAACCGTCTTCAACATTAAGACATCCAATGGAAAGCGCCTTTTGGAACAAAAAATTCCTTCAAAGTACATTCATCTTGAAGAAATAGTGGCGTATTTGGCGACTGACAGGAAGAGCAAAGGTAATTTCTAATCTTGCTTACTCTTACTCTAACACATTTATAAGTAACAAGATGAACCTGAATATTCTACGTTTACTAACAAGTTGAACATAAATGTTTTAATGTTGTCTCTATTTCTTAGGTCTTGATCCAGTTGTGAACGAAGAAGATTTTAAAGTTCAAGTTTCCGCTTGGATGGAAAAAGCTTTCAATTTAAAATTTAGAGATGATGCTGAAATAATGCAGGTGCAAATGAATTACTAATAAGGAGTGTTTCAAAATATTGTACATGCTTGTACTCATTACTGACACTGGACACTGACTCAATATGTCAACCTAATATTGCAGGCTTGCAGTTTTCTTCACGAAAATGGTGTGCTTCTTCATTACGAGGATAGCACCCTGAGAGACCTTTACTTTCTAGATCCGCAGTGGCTTTGTGATATGTTGGCCCATGTAGTTACTGTGCGAGAAATAAACCCCTTTGCCAAAAATGGTATAATGAAGATTGATGATTTAAAGCACCTTTTCAAGGGACAGTCGTCGGAGACTAGAGATTATGTTTTGTCCTTGTTGAGTAAATTTGAGCTCGCGGTTCCGTGGGACTACATTCACTTGTTGATACCATCGTTGTTGCCTTCTTATGACCAGGTTCGAAATTATTACCAGAGACATTGTACTATATTATGGTTATTAGTTTAAAATAAAGGATTAAGTCAGCAAATAGTTAAGTATAACTAAAATATAACAGATGCGCATTGGTCAGAATGAAGTTCGGATTCGTGTTCCTGTACGTAGCCGAGGATGGGCTCTGAAAAGTAGAGCTAATAGAATGAGCCGTCATTTATCTGAAGACTGTATTAAAAAATTAAGTACGCCCCAAACTTCCGTCGAAGAATCGAAATCTCCTCCCCAAACTTCATTAACGCCAACCTCTGATGGAGGATATGAAAATCCCAAGGACAATTTCTTCTCGTTTCATAGAGGAAAAGTTCCTTCATTGAATAGATTTCTACTGCTGTCGTATTTTCCATCTGGTTTTTGGCCACGACTCATAAGTCGTATACTTTCTGATGACAGAATAGTAGAAATTGTTAGAAACTATTTTTCTCCACCTCTATCATCGGACATCACCCAAGAAGTAAGTGAACATGTGTAAATGCCATTTAGATGTTTGCCAAAATGTTTGTATTCAAACGCTGACCAAGATGTGATTTTTTATTTCTTATGTAAGGTTGTTAAAGTTTTGGACCAGAAAGCAGAGTGGTGTTGCTGGCAGTCTGGAATGGAGCTTAGTTATGGAGATCTTCTTTTACTTCGAGTGAAAGAAGTGACTGGAGAAAAGCCCTTTGCTTTTATGTTAAGACGTGATGATGGGGCTCTATGTGAGACTGATGTGGCGGATGTAAATGAGACTGATAACTGGTTTGTACGAGAAGATAATGATGAGCAAGTTTGGGATGTCGTGGACTTATCGGAGAGCGGATTATTAGAAATTCATATTCCTGTACGAATCCCAAATGTAGAGTTAAAGTTCAAAATTAAAGCGTTGATGTGGGATTTATTTTAACCGTATTTGTTATTGTATATTCTCCTAGGCTTTGTCTGTAGTCGTGAATACATTTTCTGAACCATTGTCACCGGATGAAGATTTTAAACCTCAACCTCGTAAAGTTACTTTGGAGCCAGCGGTAGAAAGTTTGGCAAAACTACTGGCATTGACCGTCGACCATGTTGATACGTTGTTGGAGGATTGGTACCCAAGTATAGGTACTAGGTTCGTACATACATCGGAAGGAAAGTATTTAGTTACTCGACTCATACCTTGCCCTCGTTGCTATCCTGGGGACTCTGGAATGTATACAAATGTACCTGATGGAAATAATACGTCTGGTTCCTTTGGTGGAAAGTCTCCAATCCCTGGTACAACATCTGAACACTCTAGTTTAGGAAAATTGGACGCCTTGAAGAACTTTGGAATCGCTAATAGAAGCCCGAGAATGTCTAGTGATTCGGGGGTTGGCCATAGTCCTGGCAATACACGAGTGTCGTCAGTGGACTCAGTACCAGAAAGTAAGGAGAAAGATAATGAAGAAACATCTGGAGGATCTCCAGGAGTGATATTGTTCAAAACCGGTAATAGGGCTGGTTTTGGACTTGAATCAAGATATGGTGGTGGGTTTGGGGAGACAACATCGTATTCCAGTTCGAATTTTACTGGGTTAAATTTCTTTTTAAAAGGCACTGCTGGATTGGGTGGTATAGCTAAAAGGAACGTTACAATGTATTCGTGGAGTGTTGAGTATTGCATCCTACATTCTCAGAAGCATGCTGAATTTTGTGCATCTAACGTGGAGAAAAAGTCACCAGGTGCTGGAGGTGACTCGAGTGATGTGGTCAATATGAGTGTAAAGTGTCCAAAAC
The DNA here is from genome assembly GCA_034697805.1 of Orchesella bifasciata. NCBI lineage: Eukaryota > Metazoa > Arthropoda > Collembola > Entomobryomorpha > Orchesellidae > Orchesella > Orchesella bifasciata. The sequence continues at coordinate 20,581 of JAQGAP010000570.1, forward strand.
ATGGTGACATATCATTAGAGGAAATCGCTCCGGATATACTGTTTATGGACCTGAACTTCCGCTTCCTTCTAAAGAATTCCGAAGTACAGAGGGGCAATCTATTAGGTATGTGATATTAAAACGTCACACATTTCAAACAGTCGAGTCTAACGGAACAGTAATAATAATTGTATGGTTTATACTTATCCGTAGGTCGTGGTGCCTTTGGGTTCGTTTTTGGAGGAAAACTGACACCTAAATATGAAACAAAATTAATGGATATAGCCATAAAAATGTTTCAACCGATTGATCCAGGCCAAGATAATTATGATGCACTAGCTGCTTACAAAGCTGCCAAGAGTAAATGGTTTAGAGCTCCTGCACAGTCTGCATGTCGGGCTTATATTGCTGCTCGTGGTGAAGTTAGGGTTTTGTATTGGGTTGCACATCAGAATATAGTTCCGTTTGTGGGACTGTGTCAGTCACCATTGTCGATAATTATGCCCAGAGCACCAAAGGGAGCTTTAGATACTGTACTTTCAGATTTCCGTCGATCTGGGGATAAAGTCAGTCATGATACTGCTAGAGTAGCGGTATTGCAGGTATATTTGCAGAAAACTAAATTGCATTATTGCGGTATAGTTTAAACCGTGCAATCATGACTGATTTATAAATAAAATTTTCATTTCAGATCGGAAAAGCTTTGGAATATCTTCATGGTCATAGAATCATTTATCGGGATTTAAAAGCTGAAAATGTCTTGGTTTGGAATTTCCCCAACCCTTTCAGTTGTCGGGATGATAATAGGAAGGTGGACGTTAAACTTGCTGATTATGGTACATCATTATCGTTTTATTTCGTTCTATTGATTTCTATTGAATTTATTGAATCATATTTCAAGGTCTTAACAAGTTTTTTTTATGCAGGCATAAGCAGATCTTCATTCCCAACCGGAAGCAAAGGCTTTGGAGGTACGGAAGGATTTATGGCACCAGAAATTATTCGTTACAACGGCGAAGAAGAATACACCGAAAAGGTATTATTACATTTATAAACTACACGATTGTGGTTTCTGTTCTTGTACATGAACGTTCATTTTCCAAATGCAGGTGGACATATTTTCTTTTGGAATGTTATTGTACGAAATGGTGAGTCTGAAACAACCTTTTGACGGCTGTGAAAACGTCAAAGAAAGCATTTTGGAAGGAATGAGACCGTCTCTCACACAGCGTGTAAGTTTGATAAAGAAATTAATGGTATTCATTTAATATATACATTGCTGTTTTATTTAGGTATGTTGATAAGTATGAACCTAATGATTACAGGATTGTGATTTCTATCCACTCTACATTCTGGATTTAATGGTTGTTTGCTGGTCTCACATTCCTCGCGACAGACCATCCGCATCTCAAATCGTTTCGATTGCATCTTCTCCTGAATTTACAATCACGAGGGATATTGTTCAATTAAATGTGACTAATGTTGTAGCAGCCCTTGGAATACAATATGGGGGTATATATATATATATATATATATCAATATCTACTAATCAATGACGAGGTGCAAATACTGATTTATAGAACGGTTTTTATTATATAACAATTAGGTGAGCCAGAGGTTTGGGCGAGTTGTTCAACTGGTGGGATTTATTGTCTCAAGTTGAAGTCTGCAACGATTGATAGTTGTCACTGCTTTGACTTCATAACAGGGGCTGTAACAGCCATGTGTAGAGTTGATGATTTTGTATGGATGGGAGACACTATGAGCAAAATTCATGTTTTAAAGTGAGATAAAATTTTTGTATGAAATTATAATTGAAAGTGCTTGATATTTAATGATTTATAATTTATGATGAATATTTTTCAATTTAGAGTAAACGACTACAGCAAAACTGTAGAAAGCGACCTAGAGTCTCAAGTCGGATATGTAGGCGCTATTGTTTCAATAAAATGCATTGATGCAACAGTAGCGGTTGCTTTCTCTAGTGGTCGACTTTTCCTTTGCAATAAATCGGCACAACCTATAACAGAGCTTGGAAATGCTTCGGTGATTCATTGTTTAAGCAGTCGATTCGTTGCAGAGGGGTATGCTGTTTACATTCATAATAATGCTTACCTCCATTTGCATGTGGCTCGTGGATATATCGAAGAATTTCGTATTAAATCAAATGGTTCTTGATGTACAGAGTAATGGAACTGTGGGCTGGAGAAAGAGCTGGGCAAATGAATGTCTTTACGATCAAAGACGGAGTAGTATCCTCACAGGAAAACATCAATCACTATGAACGTGTGATAGACGCTGTAGAGGTTTTGTTAATTGACACGCATGTTAATAACGAAATGATGTTTTCTTACGTTTACCCAGGTTTGTTGGATGAAAAATCTGCATTTTCAATTTTCCACTAATGGTTTAGAATTTAAAATTCAATTTTAAATACGTCTTTTAGGAAGTGTGATATACGGATGGGATTGCGAAAAACGTGAAATGATATCTCGGTTGGACGTGGGAAAGCTTCTTCCTGTGAAAGAATCTATTGAGGAAGAACTCAACAGTAAACCTCTTCAAGTACGTGTTGGCTTAAAGAACAGATAGATAGTCCAGGTGTCATTCCTTTAAAACACTATCACGATTTGTTGATCTTTTCAGGTAACTGTCCTTCGTTCAACACTAACCGAAGTTTTTGTTGGCACGAACCGGGGATTCGTGTTTTGTACGGATGTCAAGCATTTAAGACCAATTACGTCTTTCCGACCGTTTACTGAAGATGTCAGATCGTTTTGGGTGTTCCGTGAGCAACCCGGCTTGTCATCATCAGAATCCAGCTTCTCTCTATCAAATAAATGTGATACAGACGGTGATACGTCAGCTTTGCATTCCAGTACAAGCAGTTCTAGCCTAAGTAAAGCATCTGGAGAAATTGACTTACGAGAAAAGACCAAAAATTCTTCAAAAACTGATTTATCTGCCGAAGGAAGAGAATCTTCACCAACTCCTAGTCACAGTGATAATAGTTATCAGGTCATTGTAGCGCTTGGGAAGGGCAATTCTAATTTGATCGAAAAGAATGTTGGAAACTTGACGGATGAAAAGAAGCAACGCAGAAGAGCATTTGCTATGCTCTGGTTTGCAAACGAAGGATGGGAAGGCTAACCATAATTTTTATTATTATGTAAACAGTATATTTATTCACTATCCACTAAATACCTTACGTAATTTGTTCTGGTCAATGAACTGCAAACTACAAAGATATAAAGTAGAACTTATAAAGAGTAACTTTATTCGGCAGCTCCGCAAAAAAAAAAGTTTCACTTGACAGTTTTATCTTTAGTATTAAGTTTGTACTTAACACGTCGCATCGCATTTTAGGTTTTTAAATTAAGTAATCCGTTCGTTGGAACCTTTTATTTCATTAGTTACCTGATTCAGTTTTATTGTTTTAACCACAAATGTATGTGTACATTAATTTTACAGTTTTTATCAGTATTGCTGACTAATACTCCAGTTTTATAAAATGCCTACTAAAGCTTTGTTTCATCACTGGTATTTAATAAACTAGTACTAGTAATAAATATTGTCAACACAGCAAGTAGGAATCAAGTTATACCTGACTGATTAAGGAATATATTATAAAAATGTAATGCGTTATTATACATTAGAAGTAATGACTCACCAGCCAGTGATTTGAAACTAAACTAATGCAAGAATATGTTAAGTTACCGTCAGTATAATTAAATCTGAAACTTTCACCATCACAAATCAAAATACATTTTTGCTGTTTATTCGGATTTTCATAAACGTTAAATCTTGTTTAATTGTAGTATAATATCCTACAATAAGTGGTGTAAATAAAGAAAATAATATTTTCGACAGGAAGATACAAAAGCCCTTATAAGAAATTAGAAATCACCTATGAACTAGCTACGTATTTACCAAGAATCACGAAAAGGTTGTGCACTTCGATAGATAGCTGCAACTTCATTCAAGTACTTTTCTTAACGATAGGGTGTGATTGGAATCAGGAATACCGCTTGTTAAGTCTGATTGTGAGTGAAATTTTGCAGCGAGAATGACTGAATACAGGATGTATCTAATATTCGGTAGTTGAGCAAACAAGGATCCAGCAGCTTCTTCCAGATTCAATATATTTTGTAGCACCATCTCCTGCATTTGCAAAGTTATAAAAATGTAGTAATTAATATATTTATGTCTGTTTCTGTTACGAAAAACAGTTTGAATTTGCATGCAAATGAATCATTTTGAGCATGGGAGGATACCATAAGCCAACGCTTTTCTGGTTCCCAGTTAGCGGTGGTGACAGCAACTTCTAACAACTGACAGTAAAAGTAGAAAAGGTTTATGACATCAGGTTCCATAAATTGAGAGTTTTTGTAAAAAATGCAAGCTTTCCACATAGCTGCAACCGTCGAATGAATCCTCAGAACTAATTTTTCAATCAACAGTTTTCGGATTTCGATATCATTTATGGCTACAATTAAGCCACTGACAGACGCATATCTATAAATCTGAAGCTCTGCCTATAAAATTTAAAAATCAGACCATTGAAATTATCTATATGACCAGAATCGCATTCAACAATTCCATAAACTGTATGCAAAATAGAATGATGCTTTACACATAAAACTTACGTTTAGCTTTTCTTGACTCAACTGGTCCAAAAAGCTATCAAACACTGTTTCAATCTTATCGTAAACATGAGCCATTGGCACTAACGGATTCTCTTCTTTGTACGAATTGGTTACAGCGAATAGCGCGTCAGTAATCCGTAAAGCTCGACGGTGTTGATGATCAGTGAAATCTAAACTGTAAAAAAGGGGTTTCAACAATTTGTTTCACACATGTAATGACTTCTTTATAGTAGCACTTACTGTGACAAGTCGACGATGTCGCAAAGCCCTTTGCATAGCGTGGTTATCATCTGCGTCATTTCATCATTGGTCTTCAATGGATTGGACTCCAGGTATTTTAAAATCCACAGGAAGTTGCAGAACGAAGAATTCAACAGTTGCACTCTGTTTGTGGACAAATCCAAATTTGGGGCAATCTGATCTGGTGTACAGCTAACACGTATCATTCCGCACTTACACCCGGTACTACAACCGCAACCTTCCATTTCCGAGTTTTTGGATCTTTTCTGACGTGACTGACTAGAAGATGGGGTCACGGTGAGGGGCATTCGTCGTTTCAAAGTCATCATGGAACTGTGATACACAATAATTTTACAGTTTAAATCGGCAACTAACATGTGGAAACCTTTTATGTACATACTTACGTGGTGCTAGGCCCATTCGATTCATTAACTTCTTCAGCGAGACCTACCGGAAACTGACTGGAACCGGAAACTGATTGTGACTGGACCTGAGGAAAAGTTCTACGTTATTTGATGCACAGATTAAATTAATGTTTCTGAATTTCACAAAAAAATTAACCTCATTGCACTTGGAGTTGGCTGTGATTGGTTCAACAAAACCTGCAACGGTTTTCCTCAAGTACTCAAATATTTTGTCAGCAATGCCTGTTGGGACTGTGTGATGGTTTTCCATTTTCAATTTTTATACAACACGAAGATGACAACCGACACCCTCCTCGCAGACTGGTGATGTAAACTGACTTTATGAACACAAGTTTATCCAACGAAGTAATAAATTTCTAACAAATTACCATTTCACAAGTGAGCAAAGGATAACTGAACTGTCAACCCCCAAAACAAAAACTGACAAACGGAAATTATTTTCAACATTTCCTCAAAACCAGTAGACATTTGACATTTTGAGTTTTCGCCCGCGCAACTTTTACTTCAATCCCTTTCAGCGATTCGACTCAAGCTTTCTGCGACGTTGTGACTTCAAACAAGTTTGAAATGCTACCAGAAACGGCTGACAGCAGAAGGATGAAAATTGCGCATTTTCTGCGGCAAATGAAACGACCAACTTGCAGTCTACATCTAGATGAAAGTGAAAATGCTTTCTCTTTTCGTTCTGCTGCAGTTGATGAGAAAAGAGACATGAATCTGTTACATGATGCGTTTATAACGGTCTGGCGGCAAAAACCGCATTTACAATTGCGACATGTGACGAAAACCACAATGCTTACCTGCTGCATTGACAGGTTTAATATTTAATGGTTAGGTTATATCATGGTTATATTTAGTTATTGCTTTTCTTCCTAATTCCCAGACGTGACTGCTCACTTGTGTTAATTAAATCCATTTGGTATTGTCGATCAATGATTTTATGATGCCGCTTTTACGCATATAATTTATAAACGTGAATCGTTTCACTCTCATTGATACAAGTACAACTCAATATTACTGTATGTATTAGTAAGTTAACGACAAAGTTAAACTGTAAATGGCTCATTTTATTTTTATGTGTTTATGTACTTTATTATTCAGTATTCATTGAATACACACAGTCAACATTCCTAATGCTCGACTCGATGCTATTTTAAAAGACTTTTTTTCGTTGATCAATAAATAAGATCTAAATTGGCGTATCGCCATTCACACGTCTGGAAATGTGCCTTAGATGAAAACACATTTCTTTCGAGACCGAAAACCATTTACACCTGAGAGACTGTGTAAGTAAGCATCGGTCGAGTTAGTTTATAGTATTTGATATTATCTTACAGTATGTCTTATACAAATACAAGTTACGCTATGTATTATGCATGGAGAAGTATAGCACAAATATCTAGGCAGGTATAGGTTTAGGTAGTATCTATTTTAGAGATGTACGTCACATCCGGTTTAATTTTTTCATGTTGCGAGATATGATAATGAAGTAGAGTGGAGTGTATTTTTGCTAATACATAACATTGCTCATAAGAGCAACTAATTTATACGTCTCCGAAGGTCCAGCACTCCAGACTTTTGATTGCAAAGTCCTTTTCATCAACTAAAGGTGGAGAGTCAAAAGTAGCACATTCTTCAGTTCTCCCGTGGAACAAGTTATCATCCAGCCAAAGTCCACATTTTCCACTGTTAAAAGAAAATTCATTTGTTATATAATATGCAATATGTTATGGATATGGAATAATTTGCTTCATTTCATGATGCTATAACTTACCCTCCTGCTCCAATACGAAGAAAATTTTCCTCGCTGTGGATGAAGAATAAATTCTCCCCCACTCGCCATTTGAATACTTCCATTGGAGGGCCACAGCGGAACAAGAAGGAGTCGCCTAAAAATTAGCACATTTCCGCATTTTATTTTCATGCACACGACATTGACATCCATAATGATTTGTAGTGTAGATTGTATATATATATTAAGCTGCTACTTACTAGATCCATAAAAATGTTCCGAAATTTTCAAAGTGCATGAGAGCAATGCTCCAAACGTTCGTCCTTTTGAATCCTGGATAACAATAATAATTGGAGTATCCGAGTTCAACTTGTTCATCTTCCTATACAGGTTATGCAAGGAGTAGCCATCCTCTGAAGTGGAAAAGATGAGAATACATGGACTGCCAACAGCACTTGCTGGAAAGCTCTTAGAGAGTTGTCTGACTTCGTGAACGTTGAGAATATCAGACATTCCACCCATGTCATAAAGATAAAAGTCGATTTCACTCCTAGCTGGTGACACAGATTTTCGTTGACGTAGATCTGGACTTAAACGTAAAGTTGACATTGGGTTAGGACTTAATGCTTCAAAATCAAATGAATATGTTGATGCTTTTCGAGCGTCAAAGTTCTAAACACCAAGAAAATGCACGTAATTAATGTCTCTTCGAATTTGAATCTGTGCAAAAGTTCAAAACGTAAACCATCTGCAACTTACGTAGTTACTGGGACTAATTTCAGGTGAAACCTCATTTGGCATTGGGATATCATTCTTATTCTTTATTTTCATGCCTATCAAGCATTTGCAAATTCGTCTCCATCGAGTTACGGGCTTGCCCGTGGAGTCAACCTGAACCTGAGTATTATCATTCTTACGCATGTCTTCTGAAGGGTTCCAAGTAGCTAATTGATTCTCTGGCAACTCTGGCTCTTCCCGTTTCCCATTTGCTTTCGGCTTGTTTTTTGTCAACCGAAATTTCTTTATACAAACACAACCGAACATATTGAATTATAAAAACTTTTTCATATGTTTATAAATAGCACTGTTAACTGAATACATTTACATACAAACTATAGATGTTGCACTCAAAAGAATTCATGACTTACTAATCCGTGATGATGAGATTCAGTCTTCTGTTGCGCTTCGGCAGAATTCATTTTTTCTGTCTCTGCTGATGACTCTTCGTCCACGTCCGTCACAACCATCATAAATGGAACGTTATTGGGAGGAGGAGGAGGACTCGTTTTCTGGCTATCCGAGCCGTTCATTCCAATAGTATTAGAGATATGCGTCGCCATATTGAAATTTAATGCGATATGAAACTAATCGACACAATGTTATATACTTAAAACAGAACACAATCTCCTTCAACGCAAATGCTGCTAATGATTTTGTCAATCAACCATTAAAGCACAATAAATTGCTTGGCTTTTCTTAGAAATTCAGCTCACAGTTACACTTATCCTATTCCTAGATATAGAATTGTGATATTAAGTAATACACTTTTTTTATCTACTCGGCACAGTCACATACACACAGCAGCCTTAAAGCATTGTACATGAAAGAACCAACTTAATTCTTAGAACCATACAAAGGCATATATACGTTGTTTTGGCTCAAGATCAAATTTCTAGTAACTTTTGTAACTTAAATCCTTGAAGCCTTTTTAACCAATTGCTTCACCAATAGGATAATTTCAATATATCATATATTATGTGGAAAGACGCGAACTTAAAAAGGCATTGCCATCTTGAAACTGTAGACAAACAATGCATTTAACATTTACCATGTACGCAATTTCAACCATGATGCGAAACAAAGTTCCTTGCTGAAGTAATGACAAACAATACGTTACGTCGCAGTTTTGTGTTTGGCTGCTCTTTTAAAACAAAACAAAAATAGTTGCACCACTTATCTGAATTATTTTTACAGTTCTATATGACCAACTACCAACTCACCTTGCCGGGTTAGCTGTGACCAAACACACAAACCCAAACAAATACTAAACGTTATGATCATCAAAGTGTGCTGGCCATAATAGGAGTATGTAAATAAATAGAAACAAAATCATATATGAAGCCGTTTTCACGTACTTTGTATTTGGATTCGGAATGTTCAGTATGTGAGACAGAAATTAACTGATGCGATGTGATGCGATACGTTCCAGATTGTTTTGCTGTCGAGTTGCTGCATGGTAGTTAGTTTTTTATGACTAGAGCAATACGATCCTCTTCATCATCATCATGAAACTATAGCTCCCATATTCCATTTACGTAGTTGCTCAACAGGTTTGAGAGGATATGTGATGATGATACTATGATTGTGAGAAAAATAAGATTTTACACTGCTGAATTACATGCTATATTTACTACAAAAAGGAATGGAAACTTGAAAACAGTCCCAGTGAGCCTTTTCATTCCATTCAGTTAAACTGTGCTTGGTTGTGGTCTGACTGTATATTCCATCTATATACAGTGTAGAATGTGAGGTTTACTGATGTGAGAATTACCATTTTTAATGGTGGAGCTGTGGAGCATATACCATTGTAGATATGGATTGAATAACCAGCTTTGAGTTGTGGTGTTTTAATTCACTTCATGCTATTTTTATACCATAGATAGACACCTTTGTTTGTACTGCAGCAACAGAGGTTAAGTAATAAAATGAAAAATATTTAAGACGAAAATTACCGACTTTGGGAAAATGAGTGTAGCTCGTTTTCTACTGTGTTGATGAATTATTATTAGAGTTGTTACAATACAATGCTCCTAAATTCCCTTACTTTGCTACAGTACCTGCATTTTTAATCCTTGTGGTCAGAACTACTTTTCCAGCTATGCTAATTTAGCTTAGGTTGTTGTTGATCAACAAGAGATTACAAAGCATAATAATCGTAGTCACGCCAGTGGTGGAATCCTAGTTTGTATCATATCATGTTTGATATAAATAGACTAACGTAAGTGATACTTGCGCTACCTGTATAAAATGGTAGACGAATGTAGTAGTAATGATTTTATTACTGTAGTGTTAACCTATTGCTTGCGTTCGTTTGTAGACCAAAATACACAATAGCAAAAAAAATGTATGACGTACGGAACAATAGATTTCAACTGTGTCGGGACGGGAGCTTCCATATTTGTAGTGCATCTTTGAAATTTGCACGAATGCATGATTACTGCTGGATGCTACATATTGCTAGTTGCTATATATTTCAAAATCAAAGCGAGTATGAGTATTCATGCTTTTGTGCACATTCGGAATGAGATCTGTCTCAGCTAGTAACAACTTGCGCTTTGTGGATTGCAAGGGCTTTTGATGATTTCGTATACATTCTAAAATTGTATGGGTAGACGTGTAAGCTGGAAGCATTTAAGTATTCTGAAGGCAAAGGTAGGGCACTATCAAACAATCTCTAATATGTTTGTTTGAGAATTTTCACATTAGACATACACACTGAGGATAAGGAATTCCAGTTTTGTGATTATTGAAGATCATAGTGAGGTTTGCGTTTTACTGTGATTTCTTCATACCTTTGAACAGGTCATGAGATCTAAAATTCTGAATATGAATAGCAATGCTTTCAACCATGAAGAGAGTGTGTTTGTTGGTATCATTCTGTCATCGCATCGCACTGACATGACGTATGCAGGAGCGTTTCATGGTGATGTGATATGAAGTAACATGTAATGAAAGATCCAATCTGCACATTTTTCATGCTTTCCTGAGTCCTGACTTCGGCACATGACAAGCCAAAGTCATGTGGAGTGAAGCTATAGAATATTGAATGAAATCAGAAGTAATTCGCATTACGTTTCCCTTTTTGCCTTTATGCTTTTTACGTTTAAACCATCCAGTTTTAAACTAATTAAGTTTGACATTGTCTGTACTCAATGTGCATTGAAT
>JAQGAP010000571.1:0-31527 GCA_034697805.1 Orchesella bifasciata
ATTTTCTCATACGTGGCTTTCTTACGAAATATAGCGTGGATTTCTTATTTAAATCTTCACGTTTATATTTGTCCCAAAATTTATCGCAAATTTTTATATCATATTTAGCGATGGAATTTCATACTAATTGAAAAAAAATTCTATTGGTTTACGAACACTGCACAAAATATTTGAGATTCGTTCAGATTCAGGCATTCTAGCGTACTTAATTGGAAGCCATTTTTGCAGATAAGTGTTCAGTGACTGGCATTATGAAGGAATTTTAAACCCCGCTCAATCAATAAAACATAAAAATGTAAATGCCATTAATAACATTTTACCTGACATAATTTTAAAAAAATTATTCATGCAAAACAGATACGCATTACATGTTATTAAAAATATCCAACCTACGATAACAATTTAAATGATTTATGTTTTCATAAACTTTGGCAAAATTATCCTTTCGGCAAATTGATATTTTGTGTATCAAAAAAGCTGTTTTCCAAATTTTAATTACAGTAATAAGAGCTTACTTCTACAAAAAGCTCAAGCATCTCGTCAAAAATTTAAACTCCTTCTTCACTGCGGCAAAGATACTTTTGATTCGTGTCAAAACACATAATTTTCTCTTTCAAATGTATAGCAATTCACCAGTTAATATTCACAACACGTCATAATTATGTTAATTTAGATTAAAAGTGACAGTTTAACAACCATAGGTTCTGCCATAGTGATGAATCTGGTAGACGCCTTTTAAATGTTTAGTTCGAATCCTCAACTATTTGACTGGATAATTGGTTCTTTAAGTTTTAACCACACACCCACACAAGCCAACATCCTTCTTCAACAAACAAATAAGTTTAAACTTCTAGAGTATTCACGCAAGCAGAGTCACCATAAAAATGCTTTCTCAGAAAATTTTAAAGGAATACGGAAAGCTCATTAAATTGGCGTCTTTCTTCCCAGGATTCCCAATAGTACTTAACAAGAAAACATGCCAACTAGAAACAAAATCCAGTAGAAATTCAATGATTTACTCGTCAATTTATCTCAGCGCACTAGGCTCAGCATTGCTGCTTAACATTGTGTTAGAAGGCCCACAGGTAAGCATGCCGATTAAGTGCTTGCAAGGATTCTGGTCACTTGTTTTATTCTTGGTGGCCACATCTAACTGGACAAACAAAACGGAGTTGGAAACGATCGCAGGCCTATTCAACAACTTTCGGTCTATCGAGACAAAACTAGTTAATGGTAAAAGATTCACAAACATTTATATAACTAAAATAAACCATTAAAATAAATATTTATTTTTAGATGGCATTGTTTGCGTTGAAGACCCGAAGGTACAGTATGCCTTGATAGGATGTACTTGTTTGCTTCATCCAATTGCAGTTTTGTCCGTTTTGTGGGGTGTAGGCAGTACCCTAATGCCATGTCAGCCGGTCAACTTCTTTTCGTTCATTACTCCAGAATCTGTTTGCAGTTTAGAAGAAAAAACTTATTGGAACTTCATCTGGAACTTGGGATGGAAAACGCTACTTGGTATTTCCAACTGTCTAACATTCTACATGGTATACATCGGTGGTTTGTTAGAAGTTGAGAAAATTTTGTTTGGAGCGTTGTGTCTACGAGCAAATCTCATGGGGATAATGAAGCTCATAAATATAACAGGGAACGCGACAAAAATTGTAATGTTTTACCGAGAAATTCAAGTCCTTACATGGATTTACAACTCACTTCATCAACGTATAATACTGCATTTGATGGAGATAGGTTGTTTTGGACAAATTTTGATTACCTATGTAACAATTCATTCTATTACGTCAACATCGTCTATTCCGGCAGTTTTACTTACAGTTTGCCTGGTATTTGTGGTTGATGCTTTATGGGGCATTCTTGTCATATTTGGGTTGGCCTCTGAGCCATTTACTTGGTCAGGGAATGCACTGGCAATGATAAAAAGGCAAAGAAGATTTATGAGGGATAGACATTTACGAAGGTGGATAAAGTCATTGCCTACTCTTAAGATAGAAATAGGGGACATGAACTTCATTGAGCGAGATACGTCGTTGAATCTTGAAGACTTCTGTTTCAGACGAATTGTGGATCTACTTTTGCTACATTGATAACCAACGATGTTGAAGATGCAATACTGTAGCTAACTCATACTGTGGAATCGCTTTGCTGGATACTTTTAAGTTAGACTTGATATGTGATAGGCTTGTTTAAATAAAGGTCAATGAAAAAAACTGACTAGTTTTCCTAAACACGCAATAAAAGGTGACGCAGAAATGCACGATCAGTTTGAGGTACAGGCTATGAGTGGTTTATATGGTATTATGTCAATTTAATATAAAGGAGACTATTCGTTATAATTTCAATGTTATGCTGCAAGCTTTTATTCAAGTAAAACTATTAAAGAGCCATTACACAATTCTTTCGACTTTCAACTAACTAACTCTATTTCTGCTCATTTTAACCCTATTTACTGTCACATTACCCCCTAGGTATTCACCTTGCTACATCATTCTACAGTATACAGCAAATGAACTATTTATTCGCAAGTACTAAATTTTAACTAGAGTGCTTTCATCCAAAAGAACTTCAGGACGTTTACAATCTAATGCTACCTTTAAGCTGAGTTTGAAGTTATTGAAACATTTGCTGAAAAGCAAATCATGGAGAGACACCCGTCCATTTTAGAAGCTTGAATTGTTTTCAGGAGGACGCTGGTTTTGAATTAAGATCCGTGGCGGCTGCGTGTTGGTGGCCTTTATCCGCTCCTCCTCACTTGGAAAATTAAGATCAGTCCACTGCATCTGTACAACAATTTTGGTGGATTAATTATCGTATATTTAATGAAGCAAGCGTATGTTAAAACGTTGGGGCTTTATGTTAATATGTTACTTGTAATTTCATTAAATTCCAAGGGCGTTTTCCAGTTCTGTTGAAAATTCTTGCTTCCATTTCCAGCAGTTGCATGAAAGTTGCAGTTGACTGTGATTTTGCAAAAACTTTCACCGATGCATTTTCTATTCCAGGTGTGTCAGTTGTTACTTTAGCATTTTCTCCTCGCTGACAAGCGGGGTACTCCACACTGCACCACCCAATTAAAAACGCTATGGAGCAATATATTAAGAACTTGCCCATTTTTTCTGTTTTTAGGTGTAAAAAATTTGGCAGCGTTCAATGACTACGAATTTGCACTAGATTTTATATTGAACAAGAAGTTGTGGTTGTCTAATTCGGAATGAGCATTGAATGAGAAAACACGATTTATAAAAGGTGGGACGCAAGCAAAAGTTTGTATTATTGTCAAGGGTGAAAGGTACTAACATTTGGACTACATTATGTCATTCCTTATCCAGGTACAATCACATCTATTCAGTGAAAATGAGTATGGAACGGATGATAAAAGCAGGCAATTCTATCAGAACATAACTCCTAATTCAATCACGTTCTTTCCTACCATTTTTCATTCCGTTTGAGTCTGCGGATAGATATTAGCTTTCATAAATAAGGTAGAAAGCTGAGTGAAGAGCTTAAAGCTTTGGCAACCCAATTTAGATTTTTCACCGAACAGAATTACGAATTATGGATTGTCAAGGATAATTAAATAAATCAGTAGACACTCCATACAATCATTTACCACAAGTTTTTTTTGCACAAAACCTTCGAGAATGTAAACCATGTTTGAAGGAAAGGAGAGCTTTGGTAGCTCCAAATGGATTTGCTTCAAATTTCAACTAGTTTGCACGAGTGAAAGCTTTACAGATTATATTGTCATGTGGCGCCCAATTTCTATATTCCGATTGTATTGAAGATTTTGTTATGATTTGGAATGTATGTATCTCGTTTACGTATAGCATCAACTAAATCCCCAGGTTTTCTTTGGATTCAAATTTATTACGGAGATGGTTAACCACTATTTTCCCATACAGCTTATTCTGAAAAAATGGCAGTAGGAGAAAAACCAAGAAGCACTCTTTTTCTGCAAGTTGTTGTAGCTATTTCTTTCAGCTGAACAAAAAATCTAACACGACAATAGTAGCTGATGGTTTTTACTCCTGTTTGCTACGGTTTTTAATACTCAAAACTTTGTAATTGAAATGAGCAACATCAAAATGGTCTGCAAACATACAGAAAAGGTATCTGTAAAATAGCACCCACATTTTCCATTGGAAATAAGATGTGCAAAAGGCATACAAATTTGAAACCAAACACGAATCACATTGAAGACTTTCTGTCGCAACTAGTTGAACGTCTACTTACTCAAGAAAATCTTGATTTAATACAAGGATTCAATTTGTGTTCCCGCAGTTAACTAGTTAATACAGACACAAGAGGTACATTTTTGTTAGACCTGTTGAAAGTAACAAATAATATGGGGATAGTTCTAACCTGCCTACAACGGTTGGGAATGGGGTGGATACAAGCCCAGCGTGATGGCAGAAATGTCAACAAAATGGAAATGAGGGATACAATGCCCATAACTTGCCAACCTCGTCAGGATTTCAAAGTGGTGGATATTATTGCATAAAGAACAACGTTTTACAGTGTTCTTATTTTGTTAAACATATTAAACAGGATAGCAGCAGTGAAGATAGTTCGGGTGATTTTGAGGATGACGAGGAGGAATATGTGTCTGTGTCAGCTACAAGGGTACAAATCGACTTTTTTTGACATTACGTAAAAATTAGCGCATTCGATGCAACGTAAAAAGTTATGCACATTATGTACAGAGTTAAAAAAAAGTCGATTTGTACCCTTGTAGCTGACACAGACACATATGGTTATGATGGTAATACGCCCTCCCCACGTACGTATGGGTTTTATCTGGAAAATGAAAAGGGAAAAAAGAATGTAAGTAAAATTTATAATTCCGGTTGAACAAGTTTCCAATCGAGAACTCTGCTGATCACTAAGTTTTTTAATTTTACAAATGCAGGACTGATTGGGACTGGGAAAGCAAGGATAAAGAAGTTAAGTGGAAATTGTCAGATTTTCCCGTGGTAGTCTAAGTGTATAGTGGAATCAATAAATCCTAACTGTAATGGTTTCGACTTTCTTAATTTTATCGATTCGACAAAATCCTCCATTTAGTAATTTAGAATACTGTTTGCCCATGATGAAGATTTTCTCTAGCGTTGTTTGCAACAAAGCATTTCCATTTGGCTTCGTACCATACTGTTTAATTTTCGAAACGTGTCAAAAAGGAGAACTTTTTTGCGCATAAGGATAATAAATAAATTAAACTAGAATGGTTTGAATAGTGCATATTAAAAAACCAAAAACAAATTTGTGTATTGGATGCAAATTAGATATTTTAAGTCCAATTCGGTGTTCAGTGACGTATGAGCTGAACACAAAGAACATTCAATGTGTTTCTTTCTCTTTCACTACATAATTGAACTGCTTTCACTTTTTAATACAAAAATGCGTATAATAAATGTGGTTGAAAAAATTGTGATTTGGTTACTGTTACTGTTATGCCCTAAGCTTTTACTGAAGTAAACTATTAATAAACAGACTTTCATTCAACGTCTTACACAATCCTAAAACATTTTGTAACCAATTTCATTTCTAATTATTTTCACATCACCCCCTTGATTTCCCTCTACTTTATCACGTTCCTGGTAGACGACTTTTTACAGGCTATGGTTACTACATTTTTTGATTGCATACCAACTTTAGTCAAACATTGTATTTGTCCAAACGGAATTTATGACGTTTACAATCAGGTTAAGTAAGTAAACCTAATTTAAATTTATTTTAAAATTGGCTGAAAAGCAAACCGTGAAATGAATTCTTCCGTTTTATAAGCTGGAATAATTGGGAAGAGGATGCTGGCTCTTTTTACAAACCGATGGCAGTGTATGCCACCTGAAAATGCATTTATCTCGTTTTTCGTCACCTTGGAAACGGAAAAAATGTACACTTTTTTAGTATACAAATTAACAAATTTCTTTCACTTTCCAATACAGAAAATTCGTAAAAAGATTTTCTATGATCAGTAAATCAAAAGTCAAATAGAGGCTATGGCTTTCTAGCATCGAATAAACTTTGTCAGTTGCGTTAGAAGCTAGAAAAAGAATGAGAACTAGAAATTTATTGTATTATGGTCCGTAATATACCTTTCTCTTCATCAAGTGACAAAGCGAAAGTCGATTACATTGGGGTTTGTGAATTTAGATAGGCTCACTTGAAATAGCTTTCAGTAGTTGATAATGAAGGTAAAACCCTAATATTTTTGCGCAGATAAATTTTTCCTATTATCAAATGCTTTTTAGCACGCTTAAAATATATAGAATTATATAATATAATATCCTGAAGCTATTACTTCAACTCATTCCACTCGACATTTTTATAATTCAATTAAAACTCACATATTTAACGAGCAAGCAAACGAATATTGTGTACACATTGATGAAGAGGAAGATATTATATTAGAATGTATTAACCAGGTTGTAAGTAATGCCTGTTTTGGTAACAAATAATTTAAACTCTCTATACTAATAATTATGAATTTTGTTAGCAATAACCACTGTATTATTTAATTGACTGATGTATTTATTAATATTTGTCCATGGTGTAAGATGCCTCTGTATGAGGGTTCCATTAAGACAATAAACGCACTATTATTATTATTATATAGAACGTAAACCATATCAACTTTGACGGTTGTATTGCTATTTTGCTTTGGAAGAGAGATGAACCACAATTCCGATCTCGCTCGGGAGCAGCTTTATCCAATCAGTTGAAGTAAGCAATTCAAATGAAAGCATAAAACAAAGTGCCATTTTATTGATTAAATTTTAAATGATTACGGTTTATTAGTCTCTTTATTATTTACTGATAAGTCTTTTATTCTGGGCATGTCAGATGTTAAAATCTAGTTTACACGTTTTTTGCTTAACGTCAATACCAATTAGGGCATCAAAGGTTGAATTTTAACCCGAATTTAAAGTTTTCCTCAACAAACCAAAAAATTCTATCTTGGAAGTTAGCTGAGATATTTCAGATTGGATAATCTCATTTATTGCGGCCATTTCACGATATTACCTAAAACTATGTGAATGGGATTTAAAATAAGACGAAGTTGTTACAAATATCTTAGGTTGCTCCATCGCAGGATGGATTTTCAAATGGATATAATCCCAATAAACCAGAAACATTACGTTTGCTTTACATGGGTAAACTAACCAAAATTTAAATTATTAGGTGCCTTCAGGTACATATTAAGAAGACCTTGTATCGCGTCGTCTGTCTGTCTGTTTACACGATAACTTTCGAACCGCTTGACTTTTTGAAATTCTGATTTCACCAGTCAATAGCTAAGGTCAAAGCGGAGGCTAAGTTTGAAGATTGGTTATCTGGGGTCACGGGAACAAGGTCAACTGATAAGCTAAACCAATATTATAAACGTCACATATAGCTTGTGATATATCATTCGAAAGCTACTGCAGTGCTGAGAACAAATATGCACTTCAAATTTAAATCAGAACTTCCGAACAGGTTCGAAAATCACGAGTAAGTGTTTAGAATGACTAACATGGCTTGTGATATATCATTAGAAAGGTAATGAGGTAAGGAGTACTGATTACAAATATGCAGTTGGGCAGTCAAACAAGATCAAAACGCACAAATGACACACTTGGGTTGTTATGTAGTCAATGAAAGCTAGTTTATAGAGGATTCCATTTATGATTCCCAAGTCAAAAAATACGTCATTAAATTGTCTAAAGGTACATAGATCTTTACGTCTCGATTTGTCGGGTTTATTATAATATGCAATACCTCATTTAGGCATATATATACTTTGTCGCTGAGACCGGCTTATATAAAAACTTTTGGGGTAATTTGAAATGATTGATTTTAGCACCATTTTATGATTAATAATAGTTTTCACTTTACATGGAAGTCGGCTCGACTGTGCGCGATGATTGCTTTCAATCAAATTTGGGCTGCCAATCAATTAGAATCGTGCTAGAATTTCCTATTCGTTAGAACGAAGCAATGCTTGAGCATTTGCTTTCTTTTATTTTGTCTCCAACGAAATGTACGTCATCTATATTTCCAGTAAAGTATCTGCATTTACTTATTTAATGTTGATTCTGACAGTTATAAATGTCATTATATGAGAACCGCAATGCAGGCTGTCAATTAACTTTTCCTTCCAATTGCCTAATTTTCACGGTAACACACCTTATTCATGTTTAATTTGTTCTGCTTGCGGGTAGTTAAATATCGGTCTGAATTATAAGCGTTATTATACATACGTTGGGAAAAACTTCTCCTCTCATTCGCTTTCTGGCTCGACCACAGATAACTGTCATTCTAGAAGAAAGGGCTGTTAATACAGAAACTATCAAAATGTCAACTGAAATGCTGTGTAGAAAGCTAGTTTTAACATACGGAAACGCTCTTAGGTTGCCCTCCTTCTTTCCCGGATTTCCAATAAAATACAACGATAAAAATGGGAAGTTGTATTTAAAAAATGAAGGGAACGCTTTGACATACTCATCAATATATCTGGGCGTCCTCGGGTCCATAATGTTTCTCAACGTTTTGTTTGAAAAAAACGGTGAAAATATAAGCATTAAATGTCTGCAAATATTTTGGGTTTTGATGACCTTCTTTGTGGCTCACTCAAACTGGAAAACCAATGCTGATTCGAAAAGCATTATCAGCTTATTCAACGATTTTGTTGCCGTTGAGCACCGGATCATGGAAGCATTAGATATAACTAGGTTAGATAAAGATTGGAAACTCCAATATGCGCTGCTTGGTTACGAGTTCTTTATGAAACCGCTCCCACTTCTTTCTCTAATATGGGCAATTGGCAGTATAGCAATGCCATGCAAGCCAGTAAATGTATTTTATTTCATTACCCCACAATCCGTGCAATTCGGGCCTGGTTTTTTGGAACAGCTATTGGACAACAATTTGGATTTGCGGATGGAAAGCCCTTCTTGGAATCTCAAATTACCTCACGTTATACATAGTTGCAATTACCGGGGCAGTACAGTGCTTCCAGATTCTGCTTGGGGCACTGTGTCTCCGTGTAAATCTCAGAGCATTGGCAAAGCTTTTAAAAAAGAAGGGTACGGATGTGAAACAGATTCTCATGTTTAACAGGGAACTACAAATTCTCACGAGTTTTTACAATTCTCTACATCGGCACCTCATATTTCATTTTATGGAGACACTTTGCTTTGTTCAAACATTATTTACTTACATCACAATCCGTTCCATAACATCATCCGCAACAACGACGATTCCCGGATTCTTGGTTTTTGTTTGCATAATTTTTGTTTTGGATACTACTGGAGGCCTTCTCATTACGTTTGGATTGGGTTCGGAACCATTTGCTTGGTCGACAGAAGTCTTGGCTGTGGCAAAAAGAGAGCGGGGCATTATGACCGTCAGGTATTTCCGAAAGTGGATGCTGTCTATTCCTGTTCTCAAACTGGAAATTGGGGAAATGAACTTTATTGAGCGAGACACTCCGCTACACATGGAAGACTTTTGCATTAGAAGAATTGTAGATCTGCTTTTGTTACATTAATTTAATTTAATTTAGACAGAAGTAAATTAGTAAGACTTTATAGATTAGTAGAAATAATTATTTTTCAGTTGTATGATATTGATTGACAACATTCGTCAATAAAAGGAATTCCGGTACAATAAAGCAAGGTGTATTATTATTATCATTATTGAACGGAGAAATAAAACTCTGCTTGATCTGACAGAGCTCTGGACCCAACTATGTATAATTCTGCTGGTTTTGGAAAACTGGGCCACCATACGTAATTTTTAATGAACTTATGCCCGATGCTTATCGAAAAAGACGTGACATATCTTTCTGATTTACAATAAGGTTTCATGAAAACTATTCTGAAAATGTACAAGGGGTACTTATTTTTTCACACTTCCATATGAGCTACATGTCACATCAGACTTAAAACCCCAAACCTTGCATATATAATTAGAAAACTTACGATTGGACAAGACGAGAAATACATATAACTCAAGCAATGTACATAAAATTTATAAATTTCGGGTTTAAAATTGCTGAAACTGTTTTAAATGGTTAATGTTGACGTAATATAAGTTTCTCATGCTCGGATTTAAATTTTTCAAAAAGTAGTTTGAATTTTTGTGTGCATTTTTTTTAATTTCAAAAATTGAAAGAAACCCCCCTGTAGATAGTAGTAAACCACGTCTGTGTGCAAAAGTTCAGCCCAATCAGTCAACAAGTTTAGGAGAAAAGTGGGTACATTGGTTCAAAGTTTAACAGTCAATATCTCAAACGTCTCAACTTACCCCAGCAAATTTTTCGTATAATAAGCATAGTTTGGTGAGGGCATTGTATTGAAAAAATAAAATAACAAAAATAAAATGTTCTTTATAGTGGTCTCGCAGGTATCTTATTAAGCTACCCATCAACATTTAGATTATTATAATATGCAATACCTCATTGAGCATATACATATATACTTTGTCTGCGAGATTGGTTTATATAAAGGCGTTTGGGGTAATTTGAACTGATTTCAGCAACATTTCACGCTTAATAATAGTTTTCACTTCCGATGGAAGTCAGCTGGACGGTGCGCCATGATTGCTTCCAATTCAGTTTGGGCGGTCAATCATTGATTAGAATCGTGTAAGGATTTTCGATATCGCATTAGATATTACGAGGTTAGATAAGGATCGTAAACTCCAATATGCACTGCTTGGATACGAGTTCTTTATAAAACCGCTCCCACTCCTGTCTCTAATATGGACAGTGGGCAGCATGGCAATGCCATGCAAGCCAGTAAATTTCTCATTTTTCATTACCCCACAATTCTCACGAGTTTTTACAATTCTCTACATCGGCACCTCATATTTCATTTTATGGAGACACTTTGCTTTGTTCAAACATTATTTACTTACATCACAATCCGTTCCATAACATCATCCGCAACAACGACGATTCCCGGATTCTTGGTTTTTGTTTGCATAATTTTTGTTTTGGATACTACTGGAGGCCTTCTCATTACGTTTGGATTGGGTTCGGAACCATTTGCTTGGTCGACAGAAGTCTTGGCTGTGGCAAAAAGAGAGCGGGGCATAATGAGCAACAGGTATTCCCGAAAGTGGATGATGTCACTTCCGGTTCTCAAACTAGAAATTGGGGACATGAACTTCATTGAGCGAGACACACCTCTATACATGGATGACTTTTGCATTAGAAGAATTGTAGATTTGCTTTTGTTACATTAATTGAATTCATTTAACACAAAAGTAAATCAGTAAGATTTGGTAGACTTGTAGAAATATTAGCTTCTCAGTTGCATTAACAACATCCGTAAATGTATATTTTTATCATGTTTGAATGCAGAAATAAAACCTGCGTTTGGTCTGACATAGCTCTGGATACAACAAGACAAGAATTCGAACAAGTAGATGTTCAAAAAGAACTTTCTACTATCAAAAGGAGGTTGTCAGAAATAATGTACTATTTGTAAGCTTACTTTTAAAATTTTCGAATAACCATCAACAATCCTATGCATTGTCTAAACGTACACGAAAAAACCCATACACATATCATCTTCGGTACTGATTACATTTTCGAGTTATATACAGATACATACCAATTTATAATGCTGATATGCTAGTATTTAGTCTAACTATAAAACATTTAATTGTCCATGTAAGTAATACGACTACTAGTATGCGAGCTTATGCTTGTAGAATACAAAAAACAGGAAAGTACATAAAAGATCTTTATACAAATTTTTTAATGCAAAACATATAACTCTTGTATTGATAAGAATATGTCAGTAAAAATGTAAATGAAATAAACTAAGAAATAAACATCTTGTCAAAAAACTTACGAGTAAAATATTTCACTAAATGTTTGGGAACCTGCATGTTTATCATCATGTCAATGTAATATACGAAACTAGCGATGATTTTTCAATATCATCGCATTCAGAGTTTCTCTAACGGGTAATGCCGGTGTACCCGAATTTGGAATAATATATCTGCCTTTTTTATTCAAACTGTGATAAATTGATATTTTTCATGTCATGTTAAAGTACCGAAATAGAATCTGAACAAGAAAATATTGATCAGTAAGGTAGTTTTTCTGAGGAACTTAAAAATAACTTGTGCAAACATTTCGAGTTTAATATTTTTACACGGATTGAATCCCAAATTTAGTTGAATTTAGAACCTGGAATAGCTCACTAGTGTTAGAATAAGTAACTCAAGATGGGCATCGGAGAAGCGTACATCAACGTCCAACTAATTTACCAGCGCCTATTTCACATCCCCTTCTACTACGACATCGCTAAAAACAAATTCATTCCCAACCCTGCACTTCGAAATCGTTGGAAAATGCCAATTTGGCATCTCACGCTTATTACAACAATGGCTGCTCTCATATACTGCATGGTTCGCAGCCACCGAATACTCAATGAATATAACACCAGTGGGACAATAAATAATGAAGAAATGTGCGTATATTTTTTTGCCATCGCCATGGAAATTCAAGCTCTCGTAACATTTTTCACTTTAGAGAACGACACTACAGCATTCACCTATACATTATCAGAAACCCTAAAAATAGGACGAGTGAGATACAGAGGATGGCCAACATCTAAAAGGCTGCCTGATTTGTCGGAGCTTGCTGCATATGGATTAGCGATTGTATTCTGTAATTTTTTTCTACTATGTGCCATCTTCCCACTTGCTCGGGACATCGATCCTGTTAACACTCATTTGAAGGACGTTCTACCAGAAATTCCAAGACGACTTTTAGGGTCGGTTTTGTACGGAACTCTGGTATTCTTTGCAGCAAATACTTGTGCTGGCTTTCTCCAGGTGATCATGACAATTTGTCAAATTATGGAGAAAAAGGCGGAAGACAACTACCACCTCAGCAAAATCAAATGGAAGGCAAAGGAGCCAGAAAAGTTAAAGATTCTTCTTGACTCAATACTCAGAGCTGTATTTATTCAGATGGAAATGGTAATAGGATATAATAGACGTCATGGAACTGCCAAAATACCGCAAATCATTGTGGATGATCTCCGACTTCCACCCCAACGTAATGAAGACGACGTCACAAATTTCAAAGTCGGCGTTAAAACTCATAAACAACTTAGGTTACTAATGCAGCAGTGCAACCACAACAACAGAATTTACGTACCCACTTTGACGCTGGTTGGAATTGTCCTTTGCGTTGTGATGAATTACACACTGCTCACAATGTATGATAGGGGAGACTTTCGGGTGTTCATTGGCCTGGGAATTTTTCTCCTGATTTGTGTCAACATATTGATTCTGTTTTTATGTCAACATGCAGCACTGCCAAGGATTTACAGCACGGAAATGCTGTTCCATTGGAGAGGACGATTGAGGGGCAAACTGGAGAGGAGGAAACTGAAATGTATGCGTCACATTGGATTCAAAATTGGAGCTTTCTTTGTTGCCAAGGACACGGCTTTGGAAATCAATAATGTTATAGTTGATACAACAATATCAGTTTTACTCTCATAATTCTTCACGCACATGCAAAATCAATCTGTTCTATTAATCTTACTCAATATAATTAAATTTAAAATAATTTAGGAAAAAGTTAGTTCACCTGTAATTAAGGTAATAAATCTAATGTCAACCAAATTTAAGCTTGTGTAGTAAAACTGTTTTAAAATTAACGTTAGTTAACCAAATTTTAAATTTAATGGGAATCTTATTAAAGTTCTAATTAAACGTGCAGTTTCGAGTTTTCTGCATGTATTACTCAAATTATCTAGAATTTAAGCTTACAAATGGAGAAGTGTATAAAACATTACAAGCTACCAAAATCTTCATCAAATTTCATTCATATATTATTATATTAAACTTGAAATAAAAGTTTCAACTTCGGTTTTGCATGACAGATTTTAATTTGAAATATATAAAAACCGACAGGTACCCCAAATTTAAGAGTATATATTATATAATAAATAAACATGCCCCACTTCTTTTAATCATATGTCACGTGATTTTATTCTTTTTGGGGAATTAAGTTACATTGTTTCTTTCAGGAAAACAGTCGTTGTAAGAAAGGCCATGCTCATGTTCGAATGCAATCAGTACACATTTCCGTAGAAGTCCCACATCGTCAGATTTTGTGGTACACTTTATGCCAGAAAAAATCCCCTCGATTGAAATATCTCATGCAACTCATTTTTGCAGAATTCAGTTGCACAACTTCCCTCTCCCAAGTTCATGCGGTGCATAGAATTGTGCCCGTTTCATTGCAAATGCGTACCCAAGCGCACTTACGCAAAAAAGATTGTATGTTTAAATTTCAATTGTCATTTTGCTTGACTCTTCACACGCTCGTCTCTTTTCCGTGGCATTTTAATGCGGAAGCGACGGAACAAATTCAAATGAAGATGATGACTAGTCTTCTGCAGAGATGGGTTGTGCAAGGAAAGAAATAATGCTGGATGTAAAATTGCACCTATAAGCTTCTTTTGATTACCTCAAATAAGCTCATTGACACTTTATTTGGGATCAGATATATTGGATTTGCATGTCAGTGGAACACAACTGAATTTGTTACGGATTTCATGCATATCCAACCATCACGTCTGCTTCGCCAATTCTTGAAAAACCATAATCATCTCCGTAAGACAATACATATGATGATAAGTATTTAAAAAATTAAGCTGACTCAAGTTGGCAGCCTGCAACACTTTGAAAATCAGATCGTCATGCTTTGTCGCTTTGAAAATGAAGAGTTGACTATCATGCTCACAATGCGTATTATTTCAAGGTTTTGCAATTTGCAAGAGCAAATATATTTGATGTGTTACATAATAGTAACACAGATACAAAAAGGTTGTGCCCCTTGAACGAAATTTGGTGCAGTGACGATGCACTGCTTTTTATGAGTTAAATTGGTTACGTTACAAGCTATGTTTTCGATTACATTAAAATTGACAGCGGATTCCTCATTTTCTGACCAGTTCTGTTTGAGGAGACGTTGCAGCCGGATCTCCTCAGTTGAAGCGTCTGAAAAAATTGTGAATAGTTGTCACCCAATTTTGTCACGATGAGGTCGTCTAACTGTTTGGTAAGAGAAGACTTTGAAACGTAGTTAAATTTTAGAATTTTCGATTAAATTTGGAAAATCTGGAATTTTTTTTACAGATAGTGGGGATTTTTGTGTTTGTTGCGATATTAATGTCGGACTACACAGTTATTGGTAAGTATTCGCTTCTCAAACGAAACAATGACAGCACAAACATTTTGTAACAATATAATAACTTCGGAATTAAAAACCAAATAATAGTGCTAAAATTATTATGAATCTGTAGGTGGTAGAGGCTACAATGGTAGTGGAAGTAGAGGAGGTGGATGGAACGGTGGTGGTGGTAGCTCTAGAGGTGGCTATGGAGGTGGTAGCAGCGGTGGTTATCGAGGTGGAGGCAATTCAGGTGGTTATGGAGGTGGTAGCAGCGGTGGTTATGGAGGTGGAGGCAACTCAGGTGGCTATGGAGGTGGTAGCAGCGGTGGTTATGGAGGTGGAAGCAATTCAGGTGGCTATGGAGGTGGTAGCAGCGGTGGTTATGGAGGTGGAGGCAATTCAGGTGGTTATGGAGGTGGAGGCAACTCAGGTGGCTATGGAGGTGGTAGCAGCGGTGGTTATGGAGGTGGAGGCAATTCAGGTGGTTATGGAGGTGGAAGCAATTCAGGTGGCTATGGAGGTGGTAGCAGCAGTGGTTATGGAGGTGGAGGCAATTCAGGTGGTTATGGAGGTGGAAGCAATTCAGGTGGCTATGGAGGTGGTAGAAATTCAGGTGGCTATGGGGGATACAATAGAGGTGGATATTAGTTGCCCATTGGAACCATGGTATAGATTGTTCCAGATTGATGCCGCTATTCAAAACAAGTCAACATCATCTCAACATTTCATTTACCTGTACCAATTATTCAATTCTCGTGTACTGTGCTCTCAGATGAATATTGAGAAACTTAAAAAACAATTTACGTATGAAAGAAATAATTATTTTGGGAACCAAATTGCGTTAACTCATTTGGAATCTTCAGGATGTGAATAAATAGGAATTTAGTTATGCTACATTCAACGGAAATTAAAATAAATTTCACTATTACTTTATTTCTTTTTTTAGTCATTTTGCATTTTTGGCATCATTTTTCCACTCCTTCTTTAACCGAATACAAGTGAAGACCTCTTAGATTTAAAGTTGAATGTCTATTTTTATGCTCCTGTAATCCTCACAACCGCCATCAATTGATATGCTTTCAAAGAACTCACTCGTCAGTCTTTATTTCCATTGACCTGTGACTCTGCTGACATTCACACAAAAGATAAACAAAAATCTATAATGTACCACATTGGCCCAAAATAATTTCGTAATTTGACGGATTGATTATTCGAAAAAGATTAACGCGTTTGGGTCCATCGTTCTTATGAATATTACACAAATGACATGTAAAATGTTACACATGAAAAGTTAACGAGTTTTGACAATTCTTAAAACTAATTTATGCTCATTTTGCCTATAAAAGCTACTCCTAAACGTACCATAAGCATTCTAGTTCTCATTCCACTCCACTGCCACTCAGCTTTCAATAATTCCAATCCAGAGAATAGCCATTCAACGAACATGAATATTTTGATTCTGATGTCCTGTTGCATTACTGTATTGGTGGCTTCAGTAACTGCAAATCATTCTGGAGGTATAAAAATACTATTTTTTCTAATTTTCCTTGTGTTAAGTACTAATTTTTGTTTTAAAAATAAGTTTGTCAACATTCATTTCAGGATCCGAAAGTGTCACTGAAAACCGATTTGGATGGATTACAGGCGTAAAGTCAAGAGACAATAAAACACTGCCAGAGATTCATGACTTCCCAGTTTTTGCCAACAAAACAGGTCGTGCTTTCAACTGGGTTACTAGAGAGAAACGACGGGCTAGCAAGTCAGGCAGAGGTGGAGGTGGAGTAACCATAAGCGTTGATTCACCCCAAATCGGAATTCAAATCTAGATTTCTGACCTTCAAAAGTTCATTGATTTATAAAATATGCACCATTTTATTTTAATAATGTATGTTTATCGAAAATTCATCCAACTGTATCTTTTAATTTGTAATTCAACACTTCAAAATATTAAACTATATAGTTGACACACCAATTACAACTTTTCCATAATGGTTCTCTCCTCCGTCTCAAAAGATGATAACTGGCAAAATAAATTTTGTATTAATTGAAAGTTAACGTTGGCCTTTAGGATTGACACATGTAAAGCAGCAAAAATAAACATTTTGGTCTTGCACATATTGCGTATTGTTACGAAAACCAAGTCATACATGTGTTCCGTTTTAGCTTTTGTTCTGAAACAGGCGTTACGCTGTTATTCTGGTTACAGCACTAGGCTTTCTAGAATTAAAAATAGACCTTAAAATAAATATTGAGATATAAGTACAACAGACAATTTTGCACTTATATTGCACCTGTTTATTGAACGGGTAATACTTATTTATAGTAAAAATATCGGTAGATACATATAGCAATGATGACAATTATTTTATATCAACAAAGGATTGACATTCAAAAGAATCCGTTGTTAAGTACAAATTGAACTGCCAAAAATAAGAAACTCACATTAACAAATTTCGCAAGCAGACTTACTCCTGAAAACTTTTTAAACTTTGAAAACATTTTCGATCACATTTATCTAATCTGACCTTTATTATACAAATTTTCTATCATTTCTAACGTAGCGTTTAATCACTTTTGTACAAATATATCCCAAGCTTCCGTTCCAATTGTCTTTTTTAGTTTGTATTCACGATTGTATAACGAATGTCAGTAAAACATTTTGTTGCCTTATAATTCCCTATTTATTTTGTTGAGTAAGCTTCCATGAGAAAAACTTTTTGATAAAAACCTAACTGCATTGCAGTGGAGTTGTGGATGTCCTGTAACTGTCTAGTATATTCATAGAATTTACATTCGCAGGAATTTTTCGTGTTGGCTTCGCATTTGGTTGAAGAAAGACAGTTTGAAAAAATTATATTTTTTATTGACACTACTACAGTGAACCAATTGTTTTTTTGTGATAATTTTGTGATTCTCAGGCGTAACAGGAAAATAATTAGATCTGCAGGTACATAGAAATAGAAATCCATTTAGGCACTAATCTTAATGAGTTTCTTACAAAGCCATTTGAGATTTCACACGCCGTACAGCAGAAATATGAAAGTAATTAGGTGAACCTGCTTGCTCTTGTAATGTATATAAAAAGTCAATTGAAGAGGAAGTTCCATATCATATCACGCAGTTCGCCTTTAAACAACTTACATTCAGCTGAACTCGAACCAAAAGCCAACATGAACAAAAAAATTTTGATTTCCTTTCTTATTGTTTTGATTGCAGTTGCAACAATGGGCAACAAGTCGACCGAAGGTATTTTTTGTATCCGACTTTTTTATTGAAGATTCACACATTTTGTAATTTTTACAATTTAATATTTTAGGAACCAAAAATGCTACCAACAGTGGAAGTTTTCACGATCCGAAACCAAGTGTATCACTTTACGAACAAGCGAATGCGTTTAAGCCGGCCGTGAATGCAACAAGCGAAACAGCTCGAACCATTAATATCATTAGAGAGGTAAGACGAGCAAGTAAATCAGGAGGTGGGGGCAGTTCGAAATCAAGTGGAGGAGTAACCATCAACGTTGATCCATCCCAATCCCAACTGGGAATTCAATTTTAAGTGTTGTAACTAATCGAGTACTGACGATGAAAATATTAATAGTTTCTCTTTTCAAAGTTTTCTGAAATATTACAAAATTTTATTTACTGCAATACATTTGATATTGATTGTTCAACTGGCAAAAAATCGGTAATTTTCAGCATTTACTTTAAAGGTAAATTCTTAATCAAGCCATATATTTTTCCGTGGAAGATGTTAAATGATATCAATATTATCATCCTACAATATACGAGCATTAATATTTTAATTAAAATAATGTATTTTATTTGCAAGTTAAAATATAATAAACGTTTGTTAAAATTCTTAGGTACTTACAATCTCATTTCCAGTCTAGAGTTTCGATAATTTCAGAAATAGTTGGAGAACTCGACCTACTAACTTCAGGTGGTTGAACAACTTCACTAATACTTTTCGCTGATGTCGGGGGAGAGTCGTAAATCACCATTGATGAAAGCTCAATCACTTCCTCCGTAAATATTTTGTCCTCCGGAACGGTTGGTAAAGCTGCTGCTGGAAGTGGCATGATTTGTGTAATTTTTGGTTTATCTCTTTTTTGTTTTGGGATTGGTGGTTCGAGGCTTTCAGTCGTACTCCAAATTGTAATCTCTGTGTCTTCCTCTGGTGCATAATTTCTTCTCCACACCCGCCTCTTTGGCTTTCTTCTACGGCGAAACACGATGAAATGAATAATGGCTAAAATTACCAAGGAAATTAAGAAAACCGCAAAAATTATGTAGAGTTGCCGGCGTTGTTTCATACAATCTTCTTCGCATTCCGAAGGATGCATAGCAAATGGAAATTTTATCGAGTTTTGGTGAACCTGTTGAGAACAACTAAAAATAATAATAAAAAAGTTTTTTAGAGCGAGGACGATGTCAAATACAGTTTATATTTTTTGGAAATTACAAGGCGAAGGAATCGATCGTTTTAAAGCTAGGTTTGTTGAAGAGCAGTACAAAGTTTGTGCTACCACATATTTTAAACTGATAAAGAGTGGGTAGACCAGTTTCAAATTATATTTCACATAGCTACCGTGTCGTCCCACTTTTACATTTAGGTAATCAATATGAATAAATATTTATGTGGTTTGAAACATGAGCAAATTTCTCACCTGGAAAATGTATGGAGAAGCATGATATTATGCGAAATAAGGGAAAATTAATAGCTTCTGCTAATATATACTTTTGGTTTATTTGCTACGGGTATAATTTTAAAAGAGTAAGTACAGCTTCCTAGTAATGCTTCCTATATATTAAATTCCAGCTCTAAAGTATTGACATTGTAAAGCCTAAGATTATGTGCTGCCATCTATCATCATTAAATTATTACAACATATTTAATAAATAATGATTTAGTGAATAAGCACAAGATCAACAAAACGATCGATCGAAAATTCCAGAAATTTAAGAGGTGTCTCCTTTTCAATGAAATTACTCACCCCGCAAGCTACCCTTAGAGGTGGAAGGGCTTTCAGAACACGTTTCTGTAGAGCTTTTTGTCTACCCTTTGGTTGAGCTTTTTCTAGCACCTTCTCTGAAAGAGAGTGGAGAGATCCCGCCATTCCAAACACATATAAGATGATAATCACCCCATTGACCATTCCCATCAAATTCCACAACTTGACTGGGAGTGAGACTTCAAGCATTTGTGGGCCATTCATTGAAGTGAGGGCTTGGAGAAACGTGTAGGCATAAGATGTAAGAACAATGCTGCATCCACTCAACGCCCCGAATAGAATTCCGACGTACGACTCATTAAACAACTTGTTGAGAAGGAGAATTCGCCTGTAAATCTTTGGTTGGAAGTTAAGTTTCAATGCCAATTTCTGATATGCACAACCGGTCACAATGTGAATGATAAAGGTGGCTCCAGACCCCATCAGAGCTTTCCAAAGTATTCCATTTGAGATTGTGATAATGAGAAATTCCACCGCTTTTTTGAAGAATGGCTGACGATGGGCGCTTGTTGATTTACATTTCAGATTGAATGCTACAAAAAGATTTGGAGGTGAGCATGGCATCAATCCACAGCCGATTCCAAGAAGCATCATCGTATAGAAGTCCATTACGAGAAACAGTTGGCAAATGAATTTGGCAGCATTGTATTCATTATTTAGAGCAAGTCCAGTTTCTCCAAAATCCTTTTCCAATTCCAAAAGTCCGGTGAAAAATTGGACGCAGGTTTTTGCATTCGACGAAATGCACCAGACGATTATAGTGGCGGTTATGAGGGCAACAACGCTGCTCATTCCGATACTAAACCTGACAATATCTCCGTGCGTCAAGTATTCACGCAGAGAGTAGCCATTTATAATGGACAAGAGAGAAAGGGCTGTAACCCACATCTTCCAATAGTACTGCCTTTGGCAAACTTTTACTTGCATTGTATTTCCATCCCATTTGATTGGGAACCCTGGGATGTATCGGGTTTTATGGTGGACTCTAACGCAATTTGGAAGAAATCCTATAAGCTCAAACATTGTTATAAAGCTTTCAGAAAAAAGACGTAGAACTGTGGAGGAATCACGCTATTGCCACTTCAAGAACAAATGGTTAAGATGAATGTTAACGACTGTCGGAAGGGAGAAATTTGATTATTTTACGAAGCATGCAGAGGCGTTTTTAATTTCTTCTCGCGAGGGATTCTAACAATTTCCTAATTAAGAAATTGGAGCAAATACTGATTGTAATCTGAAAGTCGTTTGGAACGCAATAAGAATTACTACGGTTCATCAAAGCCACACTGTCATGGACGAAATTAAAACCGAACTTAAGAATTTTTAATTAAGTAATCGACGGATTCTCGAATTCCTCCTTCCTCGTGATATGGAAAAACTAGGATTTCCTAACAATTCCAATATGGAACACTTATGCTATATAACTATAAACCTACTTACAATTAAATGCTAAAAATAAATAGCTTTATCACTTAAACTAGCAGGTTCTGGTAAATACAATGAGTTGGGTTTAAATCGTTTTGGAATTTTAAATTTTAAGTAAAAAATACAATGTGGAACGAATGAAAAGTGGAGTTCTATAGTTCCTTCAGTTCCTTGTAAGTTTCAAGAGAAAAACGATTTTATTGTAAATCCTACTGACAATCTGCCATGATAATAATCTGGCACGCCAAGCCAAGACTTTGTGATAAAACTAGATACGTCGACTCTAGGCTTCTACTAAAAATAACTCATAATTGGCTCTCTGAAAGGGTTTGTGACAACCAAAATGACTAAAACCTAATTATTTGCAGCTGTTTTCGTATTTTATCTGATTTGAAACCATCGCCAACCAAAACTTTTGTTGCTTTTTTGCTTTAGTGCGACAGTAAATGCTATAAAAGATGACAAAGTTTAAAAATAGGTTGAAATATAATAAACGGTTTTTATGGACAGCATTCTCATTATTTTAAACATATGTGTTTTACATGACTCTTCACTCTTTTGTATTTTACGTCCATTAGAAAAACAGTGCAGCCATTTAATTTCTAAAGTTTTGCCATCACTGATGTAAATTAAATGTAATAACTAATTAATATGGAAAACATTTTGCAGGGAAATTCAAAATTGACAGCAAACTGGTCCAACAGTAAAGTAGGAGAAGAAAAAGCAATGCTTATGATTACGCCGTTTATCCTGGAATAACAATATTACATGTTAACCATTTCCTTAACCAACTTATAACCAAATGTAAATGTTACATTAATTGTTAAGAAGTATTGAATTATGTTTAAAAATCTAGTCAATAAGACTGAGATCAATTACGCGGTTGATAGAAAACTCGAGAAATTTAAGCGGCGTTTCCTTCTCAATGAAGTTACTGATCCCGGTCGTTATCCTGATTGGGGAACATGCCATCACCGCTTTCTTTTTCCATGGGGCTTCCATTTTCAGCAAGGAAGCAGATCGTCCTTCCACCAACACCTTCTGAGACAAACTAGACACGGACCCAGCCAAACCAAATATGTACAGAATAATCAGCCCAGTATCCACAGCTTCAAGGAAAACAAAAAGCTTTAAAGGAATGGGAATGCCAATGGAGGACGTAGACATTTTCAACAAAACATATAGCATCAACGTCAAGACCAGACTGCAGGCAGCCAGCATAATGAATTGTAGTCCAACATATGCCTCATTGAATAGTTTGTTGAGGAGCTGAATTCTTCTGTATTTCCTTGGTTCAAACGTCAGCCGTTTAAGAAGGTTTAGTTGAGCGTCGAACCCCAATAGAATGTGGGTGGTGAGCGTACATCCGATTCCAGCAACAGCTTTCCACACAACCAGATTAACTGTTGAGAGCACCAAAAATTGCAAAGCTTTTGTGTGAAATGGTAGAGAAATTTGGTCCTCCTTTTCCAATTGACAGAGAGGATTCAATGCGACAACAAGGTTTGGAGATGAGCAAGGAGTCAATCCACCAGTTATTCCGAGCATCCATGGAACGGATGTGTTTGTTAGTGCAAAAACACGACAGAGAAATATAATAAGGCGAGTTCTTCCTGAAATGTCTGGTTCTTCGACTGGATCAATTTGTTGCTTCTTTTCATTGTAAATTTTCTTTTCCAAGGTGAATAGCTCATTTAAAAATTGGGCACATGACTCAGCCCTTCCTGCCAAGAACCGCAATGCGATTGTTCCTGTAATTATGCATGTCAAGTTTACCACAGCAAGGGACCCCTGTATAATATCTCCTTTTCCCCAATATTTCCACAACTGGTAGGCATTACTTGTTGCCAGCCAGGGAAAAACTCCCAGCCAGATCTTCCATCGAAATGCATGCTGATGGTCGATCTCTATACGATTTTTGTTCCACAAGAAGGGCAATCCTGGTATCACGTTAACTGTTTGGTGAATTTTTACAAGGCTGAGTTGCAGGTTTGAGCTTGTCATCCTTTGAAATAAAAGTCTAAGAGGTTTTGGATAAGTTTTACGTAGTGCGTTGTTCTCGACAACTTACAGACTGGGTCTCCAGTTTGAAAGGAAATACAGTTCAAGTTAAATTAGTTTAAAAAGCAAGAAAGACCAGACTAAGTATTGAATTACATATTCATTATATACCTTTTTGAAATTTGAAAAGGCGACCTAATTTGCAATATCCATGTCCCACATCAGACTAAAATTGATGATACTTTAAGGGAGGCAACTCCACGTCAATATTTCCGATTTGATACTAATGTCAGCCGATTTGAAATATTAAAACTGAAATCAGCTAATGAAGTCCTTGATGGAAGATGTTAATTCATATTTTAAACATATTCGTAAGGAGGTTAGCAAAATGGGTAACTGACATATTTTTCCATTATTCAATTTATGTGCGACTTACAAATGTTTCAAGTTTTAAGAAAAGGAAGTTTTAATTATTGTAGCGTATCTTATGGGATTGTATTGTGCTGAACTTAAAGTTATCCGTAGTGACACCAATTTGCCCTGGTTAAACGGGTTTTAAACCTCGACGTGATTCTTTTAACTACATTAAAGAAGGTTTACGCACAGAAAAAAATAAAATCTAGCAAAATCTGACTTAAAAGCGATGTGGAAATTTTGAATCAACAATTTTTATTTATTTCGATATACAATAGGAAGTATAGTTTAGAGTTATCTACGGGAAGTATCAACATGAAATATTTCAAAACATGTGGAACCTCCCCAGGCATTGTTTAATGAAAATTCAAATTTCCTGACATTGTAAACTTATGAATCTTTCTAATACCCCAAAAAATTATATACTAGACATTGAAAAATTCCATTTCCATCATAAAACTTTGACCTTATTTTATTTGTCGGCTTAAAGAATCAGGTAATTCAAGAATAAAATACCCAGCAAAGTCCATACATTTTTACATGGACTTAGTGACTAACTCCATAGCCAGGTAAATGTTCAAGTGATTATATTTGTACAGAAAGGGGTAATTTGGATAGATTTAATACATTTATAAACGCTGATTAGTTTTTGAAATATTTTGTATTGCTTAAACTTATACATGGACTTAATGTGATAAACAACATGAAGCTTAAAACTGAAACCTAGTCTGCAACAAATTACCCCATTAATCAAGAAGTACTAGGTCAATGAATCGGTTGATGGAAAATTCCACAAATTTAAGGGGCGTTGCAGGCTCAATAAAGTTGCTAATCCCAAACTCAATTTGGATGGGTGGACAGGCTTTCAAAACTTTCCTTTTGAAACGACCCTCTTTATTCCACAAACAAGTATAACGCTCTTTCTCCAATAGCTTGCGAGACAACAACGATACCAATCCAGCCAGTCCATAAATATACAAAATAATGACTCCCGTATCAATAGTCTCCATAACTGTCCAAACCTTCATCGGAAAGGCGATTCCAACAGTTGAAACGGAAATTTGTAAGACGACATACATCATTATTGCTAAAATCATACTGCTACCAGCCAGAAGTGCAAACAATATCCCAACATAAGCATTATTAAATAATTTGCTAATCAGCCGAATTTTTCTATATTTTCCGTATTCAAATGTGCTTTCCTTGAGAAGATTGCCTAGTGCGTCAAACCCCAAGAGAATATGAGTTGTGAATGTACATCCAAGCCCAGAAAGTGCTTTCCAGCAAACCGAATTAACGACTGAAAGCAACAGGAATTCCAGGTAATTTACAATAATTGAAGGGGAGGCATGATGCTGTCCAGAAAAGCATGAGGGATTCAATAAAACCACCAAATTAGGAGGAGAACAAGGGTTCAATCCACTTGCAATGCCAAGTAACCATGGAACAGTAATATCGGTGACTGCAAACAAACGACAGATTATTTGAGTAGACCGGGAGCATGTTAGACCATCCTGATTTTTCTCTGAAATGAAAATAATCATGCTTTATTAACTACTTTTTTCAAAACTTACTAAAGACAATTACCGAGTTTCATACCGTGTTTTGCCAAATTGAACAACGCATTAAAAAAATCTGCACATGATTTTGCATGCTTTGTCAAGAACCATTGGCCGATGGTGACAACGGCAAATCCTATTGTGTTTACTCCAAAAAGACTTCCTCGCGCTATGTCCCCATTTCTCCAGTACTCCAGAAACGAGGTGGCATTGATGAAAACCAAAGACGGAGATATTGCTAACCATATTTTCCATCGTAATTTATGTCCATGTTCGATTTCAATTGTCCTGCTGTCATTGTTGAATATGTATGGTAATCCAGGGACGAGACGAGCTCTTTTGTGTATTTTCAACAAACATGAGTAAACGCTTTCCTTTTTTACAGTGCTCATCATTGGTAACATAAGCTTTTATTTCATTTTCAGAGTGTTTAAGTGTGTGATGTTGCATTAGTGGTGCTGAACCTGGAAATGATATAATTTCAATGTGTTTTGAAGTGATTCAAGACGCCAAAATAAAAGAAGTAAAAACAAGTAGATAAATGCGTCATGAAGACAAAATATTATTGCTACATGTTCCATAAACCGTGAAGATTTATCAGAATATGATCCAGAAATACGTTCCAATTTAGGTCGATTCTGTCATGGGTGGAACAGTATTATTGCTTTCAATTCGTTCCGCGTAAACATGTTTACATTCAAAATATTTTCATCAAATGGAAAATTTTTAGTCTATTTTATGATCCAAACTAATCAAGAAGAACTAGGTCGACTAACTGATACAGTCAATAAATTTATGGAGTCCAATCCTTTCAATATATTTGATGATTCTAGGATGATTAAATATGTACGGACCGGCCTGAAACTCAGCTAATTTGGGACATCTTTGCCCCATATCAAAGTTAAATGAAATTTATACCACCAAAACAGTTATGATTACAATCAAATTCGAAATCCAAATTAAGTATAATTATCCAATTTTTGAATTTTATGATGGGAATCAACTTTAATGGTGTTAGTCGATAGGACAACATTGGATAATATCATTAACAGTTTTAATTAACGAAAATATGTCCGTGACTACATTGAAACACCACAGTTTACTATGATATTTCCAAAATTTTAATCGTGTATTAACTACTTTGTTGAATTCTTAATATATATTATTTGTTTTGTGTTTTCTTGGGCTCCACCTCTGAAAACTAACATGGCTGTAACATTGGAAGTAAATTATTTCAAATTTAGTCAATAAAAACAATGCAAATTTTCTATATTTTCTAATTTAAAAAATCATACCCAGTCATTTTTAATGCAGGCCCACATTTTATGATCTTCGCACGGTTTCGTAAGATCTCCAGCGTCTAAAATGTGTGTATGGTTAAAATATGTTAATATGTATCGTATTGCGATTAAATGGATTTTGATACACTTATCTAGTCACTTACGTTGAATGCAATGGGATATAGCAGTTAACAGCTTGCCAATTTCCTCATCCCGTCCTGGTTTTGTGAACTGTCTGGTCACAATACCCCAAACTTTTCCTAAGTCCAAGTGGTCGTCTTTACCCTTTGTTAGTTTTTCCACGATGCAATGATCCTCACAGGAAGCGACACCTTTATGGGCTTTCTCGCATTCCAGTCGAGCTTCCCGAATCTCCGGGAGAACCGTTCCAGAAAAACTTTTGTGGCATGAGAGCAAATCTGTACGGTTCTTCTTAGATGACTTGGCCTTTTAAAAAAAACATACATTTTAGCACCATAGATAGTTTTAGACTCCTTCGTATATTCAAAAACTTACCACCACAACTTCCAGAATGACCAAAAAAAACAGCGCAGATAGTCCTGCTTTTTTGAAACTCATTTTAAATTAGACGGATGGAAATATATTGTGTAAAATTGGGAAAGTTCAACCATGAATATGCTGTACTTCCGATTCCTAATTAATAAATTGGTCTGATAAAGCAGTTATATTGGGCTAATTACGTTAGCAGTTTTATTGCAATTTAATGTAAGACCAATGCCAAGTTTAATTGGTTTCTTAAGTGTTAATTACGTGTTTCCTACGTCATGCATTTCAACCATTATGAAACAATCTCACTTCGCCCCAAATTATAAAATTTAGCATATGCATTTATACGGTATTGCATAAAGCGTTTGTCCAGAAGCCACCTCATCAGGCTTTTCAGTGACCTCTTCTTGTTTTCTTTCGCTGGGCGAGTCGCCTCTTAAACAATAGTTGCAAAGGTGGGCCAGCAAACAGAGTCGAAGTGGTTTTGAAAACTTGTATCCATCAGGACATTTATGGTCCTCGCTACCACCTCCCGTTTGAGGTGAAAAAGGATGCATTCGGTTGGTCTCCTCAAACGAGTCGAACCCGATTTGCCAAATTGGCTGGGGGTCGGGGCCAAACCACACGCAGGTTTTGGTAAGATAGTGAAATGCATAGCCAGAAGGACATACATGTAACTCATTGTACGGATTGTAATATTTCGGGGTTCGTCTCCCAAACGTGAGTTGACTTCCTGCAAAAATAATAATTAATGAAAATACACTATCAAAAAATCAGGATTCATTTCAAAGGCAGACATACCTTGAACCAGAATTGTGAGAATGATAAAAATGAAGTACGGAGCTCCAATTGTTGACATGTTAAATAGGGATTATAGAAATCTTGATGTTAAAAAATGTGTTTATCCATTCACGTATATTTTCGTATCCAAAATGCCTTGTTTCAAGCTGCTAATCACTTCCTTATGACACTCCACGAGTTTCCTGATCTGAGCCATTAATTTTTTTCATGCTAGTTTATTATTGCCTTATTGTTCCATTAAGCGTATTTATGACGTATTTAAGATTGGATGTGCAGGAATAGAATATTATTGTTAATTTGCAACGGGTTATAATTTTATTAGAAGTTTCAAACTTTTAATTTAGCTCGGCTCACTTACGATCGCATTTTTATACGAAAAGAATGTAACCTCTTGAACATGAAATCTGGGGTAAATATTTATACATTTGAGATTGTCAAGAAAATGTTTAGATCACCAAATAAAAAATACGATCCCCATTTTTATGAAATCCTTGACATAATCCACATTAAAGAATTAGTATTCGCAATTGGTCTGCATATCTCCTCATTTCTGGGTCGCTAACCACAATAGTTTGGAGTTTTAGCAGCTCCTCTGAAGGTAACAGAGCAACCAATGGGCTCACAGTATCAATGACTATTTCAGTAAAACTCCTGACATCCTTATCGAAGCGTGGGCTAGTGACGTAGTCGTGGAACGTTAATTTTTGGACGTTAAACCACATACGAATTCCCTCAATATCTCGTTCATCCTGGTAATTTATAAAATAAGTTTAAAAAATTAAATGATTTTAAGGATTACTTTTTTGTAACTAACTAACTTACCGGTTGTGCCTGACTTTCAAAGCGTTCTCCTAATCTACCAAACCATTTTTTAAGTTCGGTATGTCTTGTAAATACGTTGATCACAGAGTGAAACCTTGATTCACCTATGGTGGTATTTGTAGGTGTTGAAAAGGCAAACGGGAGAAAAGTTGCCAGAACAAATATTAAAAACTTAGAGACGTACATTTTGCGGAGATAATAATCGTGATGGATTTTGAACAAAAACATATTTTTTGAAAGACTTTCAACTTAAAATGATGGAATTGTTTGGAAAACATACTGTATTTATATCAGCCATTTCCCAATAGCTTCTTTATCACTTGATGACCATGACGTAAATACCCATAATGCACTTTATAAGTAAACCTGTCACTTTTCTTCGTAAATGACCTGTCTTCAACTAATTACTGCCTGTGAGCTCATGAGTTTTAAGAAATCGTTAGACGCGATTTGAGAAAAGAAACTGTTGTTTTTGTTTAACTCACGCTTTTTTCTTAATTAGCGTTTTACGTAATATTGAACCATTTATTACCCTATGGTTTGTGTACGTCATTCAGTTAGATGTAAAAGGCAACGTCTGGAATAAGTAGATTACAGTTAAAGGCGAAATTAGAAGGTAAAGATGTTTGTTTACTACATGATTTTTAGTTAGCCATTCAAAAAAATCCAGACGCCATCTGAATGAATATGCTCACTTTTTAATGTTCAATTAAAATACCTAAGTATTTGATTTATTCTTACACATTTTTTAATCCGATGTTTAGATAAATTCAGCCTTTTCCTAATTGCAGCAGATCGTTAAATTGAATATTTCTTCCCCTTCAGAAGACTGCCTTTTCCCATGGAATTGCTTTCTTCGAAATGGATTTTTATAGGAGCGAACGACTGCACGTTTTTCTTGATTCCAGCTCTCTTTTGTGTACGGTGAGAGAATGAAGAGGGTGATTCTTGAGATCGATTCTTGTATGATGTGATTGTGAGTCTACAACTTTATTTGTATATATGTTCTCATTGGTAATATCATATATTAATTAAGTATAAGTACATACACGTTCGTTAGGATTTATAAACCAAACTTTACAGCATAAAAAACCTAATATTTTTGCATACATTCATTAAGTCTAAATATATTTGTTTAGTGTTAAATGCTCCGAACCAGTAGTTTGATCCAAACACTAGCTCATCACGTGCGCCTGAAACTAACTGATTTTAATCGTGAGCCGGCAAATTTGGCTTTTTCATTGATTTTGCCATTTCTAAAGCTTTAAGTGCCCATGCAACCATTAGAGCACTCATCTTATTTTTAATTGCAATCCTAGCTTCCACCAAAAATACAAGTAAGCCGAACAACAAGCCAAAAGCCAGCACTACAAAGATTATGGAAATATTTCCCTTCAAATTTGATGCTTGTAATTTATGCGAATTCGCACGGGATTCCACTATCCCGCCTCTAACCGCTGTCATATAATTCACAACAAAGTTTGTCCACCATCCCCATATTCCACTCATTTCTAAGCCCATCAGTCTGTCCACAACTGTAGCACTCACAGATCTGCCTAGGACAACCACGTTGTCGGTTTCAAACATGGACTCTTTGCTGAGATATGTTTTGTCGTGAATTTCGGGTTTACCCCTCAGCTCATAAAAAGCTTCATTGGCTTCAATATCTGGTAGAAAAAGTGCAGTTTGGTTACACTCCTTCAGAATATCAACATTTGATGGCGCTCCATTGAGTGTAATGTTCATCCATTGCGGATGTAATTTAGTATGGTTTAAAATGAATTTCGTTCTATCGCTAAAATTTAACCTGCTATCGTCTTGCAATAATATGCTGTGGCTGTACTTACTCTTAATAAATAGGTACAGTTCACTGGGCATAAATACTGATTTGTGCGGGTCACTTCGGTAGTTAAACAAATTAACAAAATCAGTAAGCGGTATCTTAATCCCTAGTATTGAGTCTGGAATTTGATGGCTTTGAAATCCTGCAAGAGTTCTCATTCTGCTGTATATATTAAATGAGTAATCGACCAACGCATCAAAAGTATTGAAAGCTATGGGATCCCTCGGCAGCGTGATTTTTGTGATGTTATCATTTTTATATGCATTGCTTAAAACCAATACCATCAATAGAAATGGTCCAATTGCCCACCGAAGGCTGCGAAACTTTAGGTATTTACTCGCAATTGGGTCTCCTTGCTCCAAGAGACTCCTAAGCGTTTCGAGATACTCTATTGCAACTCCAGTTACTATTGATTGGAGCGTCACCTTTAACTTACCACCATTTTTGTAATAATTATTATGGAAAAAACCAATAATTGCCATTAAACCGGTCGTGATGCCGATCCCTAGCCAAATAAACCGATCGAAAATTGATGAAAGTTGTTCAAAAGCTAAGCCTTGCTGACCTGCAGTACCACAGCTAACAAATTTGAGCTTGATGGAGTGAATTCTAAATCTAAAGGAATCCTCTTTTCCTGCTAAGGTTAC